>JAODTR010011783.1:0-54139 GCA_025399935.1 Amblyopsis rosae | reverse complement strand
CAGACAACACAGCCCTCAGGTTCATGGGGGCACCCAAACCTCTCCACCACGATAAGGTGATGGTTCCCGGAGAGGTCGCATCTACATTTTAGTAATACAATTGGACAGTATTCCTGCATTGTACAACAAGAGAACTGTAAATGTTTACCAGATATAAATTTGTTGAACAAAACAGTGCTGTGGTTTTTGGGGTGAGATGATATCTCTTGATTTTTGTTATCAGATTTGGTTGTTTTTGTTATTGTTTGAAACTGGCATTGCAAAAACATGTTCTGATGTATTATAGATTTGCACTTGACTTTACACCCCTCCCTACAGACTGTCCTCATACCATCTCTCCTACAGCCACACACACTTTCATTCTCGGCTGTATTTCAGGCAGTAAACCGTGAACTGCAGTGGAAATGTGTGGTATTGTAATCACCTAGTGAAATCTGTGAAGTAATCCTGTGTATTTAACTTTAAAACAATGTATATTTTATGTAATACTGTAATACTAATACAGTAGCAGTCATCACATAGAAACATAAGGAATCAGTTAACTAGTTAAACTAGTTTGCATCACAATTATTAACCCTCAAGTGGAGGAGGTAGCTTCTGCCTGAAGGCCACTGGGTGAAGGAGTCTAGAAGGCAGCTTTATGTGGGTCTACACAGTGTTTCCCCAAGCTGTCTGAAGACATCACTACTGGAAACTGCCCCTCTAAAAATGCTTTGGAAACAGAGAGGATTTTCCTATCGGGCCCTGCCAGCATAATAACCCTCCCCCTCTGGTGCGCTTCTGGAATCACTGGGCTCCCAAAACGGAAAGTCCAACAACCTGCCATCTGCTAAATCACTTCTACACACACAGTGTTGCACACTTCTACACATACTTCCACAGGCCAGCTGTCAGGACCAGCGACTAGACACTCAGGGTCTAGCCCAGCTATCTAGATTTTCAGGGCTTTATTTTGGATTAGATTTAGATAGTTTGGAGGATCTGAAAATGGCTTAACATTCTGTAAATCACATCATCATAGTCATCATAAATAATCCTAAAAAGATTTGTCTTTATTCATCCCAGAGGTGTAATTTAGATACTGTTGCAGTTTGAGTTAACAGAAAAGTGAAGAAGTTAAATAAAAATAAACATTGGGTATACAGTATTTTAAAGTATCCATTTTGTGTGTTTCAAAACACGAACTGTAAGTTGGCTAGTACACTTACATTTTTTAGTCTGTTTGGATAAAAGCATCTGATGTAAAGGTAAACTTGTAGAGTGTGACCCACAGTCTAGTTTAGGTGAGAGCAGTAGCTATGTCATCCATCTCTTCTTTATGGCTAGTCTCCAAAAAACCAGCCTTTTTATCCATTCTTCATTACTCAACATAGTCTGGACTGGCTCTTATGCACGCACATGCACACACACACACACACACAGAGATGCAGGTGTTTGGGTTTGGCTATGATGATGTAAAAGGTTTTTCTGAGCAGTCTGACATTCATCGTCTATTTTTTTGTTGCAAAGCTCTACTGTATGCTTTGTAAATACTGCTGGCAGGTACTAATGCTTTCTAAATACTAAAGCACACTACCATGTTAAGTCTGTAACTTAAAATGGTTTTTGGCCGTATGGGGCTTGAGATCCTAAAAGCATACACAAACACCATGCTTGTGATTCAAGGCATATCAAGCAGAATGGTGATGCAGCTTTGGCTGAAAGTTGTTCCTAGTTTTCATGGTGATTGTAGACAAAACACAATAATAATGCTAAGGTGATATGCATCACTTCATATGGAAATACAGTTTCTACAATAAGAGGCTCCACACTACTTATGATATAATGATGCCATATCGACTTACACAGTAAGGTGCTGATTTAGTGTTTTGTACTGTGTCCAGAATCGTGTTCCCAGGCCAGGGGATTCTGTCACGATGCAGACTGATGAGGGAAACGGGCCAACTTGTGTTGGTTCAGATCCAACATGTGATTTGTTGCATAGCATCCAGGTGATGCTAAATTAAGTAATGACAGCTGTAGCAGAGCAGCCTATGGCTGACAGCTAACAGCTAACATTCTGACCGTCCTGACAGTAATTGTAAACGGTGGTGATTAAAACCCAGCCAGCTGGCTGCTATTTTTTGGGGTTATAATCTAGAGCAAGGCACTGCCTTTGCCATCACCATCTTAAGGAGTTCTATTCCCTGTGTAGAGCAAGGCACTGGGGGTAGTGCTTATCATTATCCTGGTTAGTTAGTCTGCTGTAGTGGATGTACAAGACACTGTCTCCCTGTCGATCATTGGTGCATCCACTGGAGATGTTCCTCAGGATCTGTACAGGCCCTGCCAAGCTGAAAACCGGAAAAAGGAACCATATTTTATTTGCTACTGAAAGAGTGCTGGTACTCCGTTAAACAGCTGCTGCACAGAAACCTTCCACGTGCCCGAAGGCATCACTGTTTGAAATTAAAATAACATCACTTTCCAAAGTGAAAAGTATGTTTTATTGAAATCCAACTGAGCATTCTAAGAAAAGCCAATTGTTTTCGTTTAGGCATAATTCAACTCTCCAGACCTCCGCTCGACTCTTTTTCTTCTCTCCTCTCAGGACAAAAACAATGCACACTAGTGTGTAAGAATAGAGGGAGTTCTGTTCAAATAAAAAAAGGAAAAAAACAATTTAACTGATGCATTTGTATGTGTCTCATCTCCGATCCTACTCTTTGCTCTGCTCCTATTCTCTGCTCTCTCCCCTTTCCTGTTATCCTCTCCTACGCTTCTTCACATTTCTCTCCTTTTCTCTCCATTTTCCTCTCCTCTTTCCTGCATCTGCTCTATGTTCACCTCAGGATGGTGACAATACTAATGTTTAAGAGCAGAGGCAGTTATTTCAATTCATCAAATAAAGTGATGAATTGGTGTTAAATTAAGTTTAATTCACCATCATTAATAAAAGGCATCTGTAGTATTGTTATTCATCTGTAATTTGAAGATGAGAGGAGACAAGAGAGTTTGGACCAGACAATATTAGACAGGTGAACAATGTTCCAGTTTTCTAAACCTTTATTATTTTTATAAACCTCAGCCAGCATATTCCTGGCATTGTGTTTGGGAGATAAAGTGATTCACACAGATTTTATGTCACATTAAGTCTGACACAGTCACTGGTAATAAAACAAATCATGTTTTTATTAGGGAAACTTGAACCTAGGCCTTACCTGTCTATCTGCAGCTTGCAGATTACCTGAGTGTGTTCCTGTCTGACTACATCTTCCTCACGGGGCACAAAATATAGTGTCTATGAATACACACTTCATTTGGTTCTAGTTAATAATAAAAACATGTGTATTTAGAGAACTGTCCTGCAGGTGTTGCCATATACTGCAGTTTGTGGTGTGGCTCCATGAATTGTTGATCTTGTTGTGGAGCCGGGTGGTTGTGTGAGTAGTTCCCAGTCTGTATAATAGGCTTTTGTGGTGGGAAATGTTTCACTGTGTGCTAATTATAAAGAGGAATAGCTCTGCCTCTCTCCATCTGGAGAAAATCTCTTTTTATTGGACCAAACTTTAAGTAGCCACCTTCAACTACTGTAACAGAATGTTTCTGTCTGCCTGCCTGTCTGTCTGTCTGTCTGTCTGTTTTTACAGTCTGACTCTGTCTCTGAGTACTTCTTTGTAATTAATTCTGCTGAAGACACATCACGATGCTGTCAAGACTCTGTTCACTGTTCTAGCAGATGCTGTAAATGGTCTACTTTAAAGCCTCTGTGGGAGGAATGGAAGAAAAGATGAGAAGAGAGAAGAAAGGAGGGATGGATAGAAAATGAGTTAAATAAGAAGCGTGTGATGCAAGGAGCAGGGAGCACAGAGAGAGAGAGAGAGAGAGAGAGAGAGAGAGAGAGAGAGAGAGAGAGACGTGGCATTGTGGTCTGGCCAGACAGTGGATGTCTTCCATATGTTCTTTAGAGTTGGGGGTTCCTAGGGTGTGTACTAGAGCAGAGCTGGCCCCCTCTGGTTGTGTATATGACCCACTACAACAATTCAAACCAGTAAGCTGGTTTAGTTAACTGGATTCTGGTTGGTAAACGTGCCGTTAAGAAAAAAACACCCTGTTCATTTTCCTCATGTCATTGTTTTTCCTGGATAAATGTTTCCTGAATCAGTTGATTGGAATAAACAAACTCAACAGATCATCTACCAGAGGCAGACAAATGTCTTGCATTAAGGGAGAAAAAAAAGCATTTTCAGCAACTGGTCAGCCTCTAGATGGCGCAAGAGTACCGACAGCAGTTTTTATACTGGAAAGAGTCTTCATGTTTTCGCTGTTGAGGTTTATTGTCAGACATACAATAAATATAGCACCATATGAAAGGACTAGACACTCAAACTGAGCCTCTAATTCAACATATTGTATATGTTCTCTGCTTATATCAGCAGCGCACAACATCATGTATAATTGAAATCCTAGCATTTTCAACCAGACTGGGATATTAAGAAAACTAGAGGATAAGAGTTCATAGCCCTGCCAAGGCTGAACAGTAAACAGTAATACTTCAAAACATTACCCGATCCAGATCATGATTCGGACAATTTTCAAAACCAAATGGATTTGTGTTAGACCAGTGGTTCTCAAAGTGGGGATCGGGACCCCCCATAGGGTCATGAGACACAGAGTAGGGATCACAAGATAATTTTCAGAAATTAAATAACATTTAAAAATGATTAGAAGTAGCATATCTTAGCCAGAATTGTTAGTAGTACAGTTTGTACACTACAATGTGTATTCTGCTACTAGCCTATGTTAAAATACTATCAAATAATATCACGACTGTTGTTTATACCACCTCTGGGAATAGCAGGGGTCTCAGGTCTCTGGCACTGTTATTTTGGGGGTTGCGAGCTGAAAAGATTGAGGACCACTGTGCTAGACCATGGCTGGCCTTTCCATTAAATTGAATTGAAGAATCTAGTGTCTTAATAGTTTGGAGAGATCCTGGTAATAGACGGGCTTACAAACTGTAACACAGACATTTACTGTGAGTATGGGTGCCTTCATCACCCTGATATTTGAATGTTGGTCTACTGAAAGCACACAGCATCATGATGCTTTAAGAACAAGTCTGTTCTATAAAAAAGAATTTATGGTATAGTAACAACCTGAATATACATTTGATCATCATTGCATTCATTGATGTCCAGTCAGGATACTGGTCAGTAAAACATAAAACGTAATAGAACAGAATTATTCAAATACACCAGCGTTGATCTGTGATCCATTCAGTTCAAGCTCGTTTTCTTCATTCTGTGAGCTCCCAGAAAGAGACATTCCAGGCTGGTCTTATACTGGGCCTAAGGTTTATACGTAGTATTGTCTGTACCGGTTACATACTGTAAGTATCTGGTACAGACAAGATAAACATATCCATGTATTAGAATATTGAAGCCATATAATATTGAGATTAAAATATCTCTGTTAGGTTTGTCCCTGGATAATCATTATTGTATCCTGATTGGCTGACATTGTAAAATAATCTAATAGAATAGTGCAAACCTTAAACCCAGTTTTAACTCTTAAAAGAGGAGGACATGTCTGGGGCAAAGATGCTTCCTTAGTATTCAGGCAGGGATCAACAGTGTGGTGGGGGGTATATTTCATACAATGTCCTTGTTTGACAGGAGAAGACGGTGACAGTCTTCTCCTGGTTTATCCTAAATGTCCAGTTTATCCCAGACCTTCCGCTGGAACATCTCTCCTTATTGAAATGGATGTTTATTCTGGTCTGATGTTACATTCGCTGGTAACCCTAGCAGCCATTTAATATACATACACGCTAAATTTCAACAATAGGTGTCAATAAGTAACAGTAAGTAAGTAACAACAAGTGTCAGTCCAAACAGAAGCAGGTTTTTCTTATTGTGCAGATGACTTGTGGAGCTTTGTTTGACGTTTACTTCCTCCTACGAAAGTTTCCCAGCTGGACACCCCTGCGTCCGGACACGCAGCGAAACGTGGCAGGCTGGATGTCCCAGTACTTGACTGGGTTGGCGAATAGGCTGATCCCAGTGTAGAGGTTCTTCTTCAAACTGGGCCGGATGGGACAGAAGTCGTTAATGCCCACTGCGCTGATTTTGTTAGCGTGAAGGAAGACCATCTATGGAGAGAATGTCTCAATAAATCTCATATTACAGACATAGCATGTAAGACCTAGTTTGAGGTATTTTAAAGCCTCAAATTTTGAGCACTGTAGTGCATACACTACAGTACATGGACATGGGTGCATAGCAGTAAACTTTTATAGTGGCCACTGGAGTAGCAGAGCTGAGGCAGCATATCCTACCATCTACTTTGTTTTGACATGTTGTGCATTCAGAGATTCTCTTCTGCATATGTGTGTGGCTATTTGAGTTACTTTTCATCTACAGTATGAACTTGTAGTTTTTACCGCTTTTATTTTACTGGATGTTTTTATTTTCACACCCTTCGGTGTAATTGCCAGACAATGAGGTGTTTCTGAGATACTCAAAACCCCGTCTCACACCAACCGTCATTCCACAAAGTAAATTAGATAACATATCTAATGCTTGGTCTGAACAACAACTGAACCTCCAGTCTAGACCACGTCTGCATGCTCTTATGCAGACATGGATGTTACTGTCAGATTATAGACTATTGGCCGATTATATATTTACACTAATGCAAATATGCAAACATTAAAGTGTACAGTATGTGTAACTGGTACACAGGCGTACAAATTGCAGAATTAATATTTCGTATTGTCCACCATGAAATACTTAGTAGTAATAGTATGAATTGCTATAATGGTTTTTATAATATAATTATTACAACTATTAGATATAGTCAGACATTAAGGTAATGCTTAATGCAATATGTCATGGAATGTCATATAGTACAGTAGTAGTTTTTACCCCCCAATTTGGGGGTGGGGGGGGGTGGGGGCGCTGTACCTGGAGGTAACGCAGAGAGCTTAGTCCTGGAGGAACCTTCTTCATCTTGTTGTTGTCTAGGTGAAACTCTTGTAGGTTTGGAAGGTTGGCTAGACTTCCATTCTCCACAGACTTAATCAGGTTAAAGGACAGACCCAGTCTGAAAACATTACATTTGTTATCATAAAAATCATAGAAGATGCCACACAAACTTTGAAACATTAATTATCACCAAATTTAAAATGACATCAACATACTGTAATGTACACGTCTTTCTGGAAACGTGTGCTTTAAAAAAAATGTTGTGTTAATTAACTGGCAAAATAGGTTTTCACCTCTTGAGGTTTTTGTATCTGATGAAGTCTTCCACCTCCACTTTGGAGATCTTGTTGTATTCTAGACTCAGTGCTGTCATAGATGACGGCAAATCTGATGGACAGAAAGCACTAGCTCTTTAAGACAATAATATGCTAATGCAACTCTCTTCCCCATAAAATAGAAAATGCAGCACAGGCATGATGGGTTGAAAGGTTAAAAAACACAATAACACAAATACTTGTCTTTTCTATTATCTATTATATGTAGACTGGAAGTGAAACACTTGATAAAAACCTGACAAACCTTTTGGCACAGAGGTCAGTTTGGCTTCAGCTATGCCCATGTAAAGAGTCGACATGTCATCAAATGCTCCCAGTTCGATGCCACTGTTGGCCAGAGGGTTGGCACTCATCTCTGGGCAAAATAATAACTCTGTTATAGCATATTACTTGCTGTGTCTGCTCCATTGAGTTTTTCTACTATTGAATAGATTCTACAGGATAAGTTATATTCTGCCATATACTGTAAGGTGCAGAACCTTCTACTGGATTGACTACCATGATAGTTTTTGTCATTGCATATGGTATTCATACTTTGTTAATCATCTGGAATAAACAGTTTCAGGACTAATATTAATAGTTTTTAATTAAATTGAGTTGAGTAATGTAAATAATAATGTTGCTTTGATTATATGTTCAGATTTAATAAAACATCACATGTTTACAACCTGAACATCAGACGATTGTTCACAGAATTGTTACCTAGGACATTGAGCTTCTTTAGGCCTTTAAAGGCATTCTTTTGGACGCGGTTGATCTTGTTCTCATGGAAACGGAGCTCAAAGATATTGGGCGGCAGGTTGGCAGGGATCTCTGTCAGCAGATTGTAGGACAAGTAGAGTAGCCTTAGACTAGCCATGTCCCTGAATGCTTTGGGATGGATCTTGGAGATCTTGTTGTTGATCAGGAACAAGGCCTGCACACAATAAAAGAGTAGGTTGTCAGTTGACTAATGGCAATTCATCAGAATTAAGACAAATAAGTGAATGGAAAAACGTAATGTGAGTAAATCTGTCTTGTTATACTTTGTTAAAAAATGCATTTAATTAAATTGTACAATATGAAGTAGTGAGTTTCATCTGAAGAAGCATTCCTAAATTATAATTTCCATTTGCTATATAAGTTATTTATATTATCTGTTGTTCTCTTATTATATATTATCTATATAATAATGTGTCGGCGCTATTT
The DNA here is from genome assembly GCA_025399935.1 of Amblyopsis rosae. Lineage (NCBI taxonomy): Eukaryota > Metazoa > Chordata > Actinopteri > Percopsiformes > Amblyopsidae > Amblyopsis > Amblyopsis rosae. The sequence continues at coordinate 45,648 of JAODTR010011783.1, read as the reverse complement.
CTCACATAAATTTTGTTGAGGCCTTTGAAATCTTTCTCTTGGATCTCTGTAATGTCGTTGTTCTGGAGGTCAATCATCACTGTATCTTCTGGAATCTTCTCAGGGACTGAAATTAGGCCTGTCCAAAGAAACATCTTCCTATTAGGCGAAACTCTACGGATGTCCTTTGATTTTATGATCCCTAACCGTGGTCTATTAAAATGTAATATTGGCTTATTAGCGTAATGTTTTATATGCATAATGTAGCATTCACTATGGTTAGTAATTAGGGATACACCAATTGTGAAATTCTGGGCAGATACGATGTTTAATATAACAATTTGGCTAATTTCTGAAATATTCCCACCCAACTGACATTTTCATTAACTTTTATTTGAAAATGAAGGCAAAGCCACTTTTGCCCTCATTCGTCATGCCAGAGTCTCTTCCAGTCACTGGCTGTTGTGGGTGGTACAGTTTTATAGTATTGGATCTTCTCCGAATCTGCAGCTGGGTAGGCTATTATCCAAGTCTGATCACAAATAACCAAAACAAAATTTAGCCAGGGCAAAATTCATAAGACACAACAGATAAACATCGACTACTTCCATCAGTGCAAGCTGTGTTATTTGCCGATATGCCAATAGCAGTCAATTAGGCAAATGTAGTCTGAAACGGCCTACATCGGTGCATCACTATGAGTCATTTACTTTCTTGGGGCGTACTATGTTCATTGGTGCTGACTGCAGTGTTAGAAACCAGTTCAAACAACTAGTGAGTATGTTAAGCTTGACAGACAGTGAGCACATTGCCATAAAATATGGCCGTTTTGGATGAGCCAACAGGGTTACCAGTCACACGCCACCACAGATCTTAATCACTCCATTTAAAAACCACTACAGCTCACAGTTATTCCAGTAAGCACAACAAACACTCAACACAGCCAAAGAGATTGAGTCTGGCTGTCATGGGTAGTTGGTCAGACAAACAGACAGACAGACAGGAGACAGATGGCCACATGGTTAGGATCACTGGCAGACAGAAAGGTTCATACCTTGGTCAGAGCATTGGACTACTCTGGGCCAGCACCGACACCCAGCTGGGCAGTCTTCATCTTCCTCATCATCGTCGGCATCATCATCATCAATGTCGTTGTCATCCCCTGCGTCGCCCATCATGATGTCATGGTTTTGAAGGAAATCCATGATGTTGATTGGCTGGTAGGGTTTAGCATTACCGAGCACCAGGAGGCACAGCAAGAGCAAGACCCTCATGATGATATTGCTATGAAAACTACTGTAGAGACAGACAGGAAGGGTTGGTCCCGGGGCCAATTAAAGCTTTAGGATGTTTGATCTAAAAATACATACAGGTATACAGTACACAGGTTGCAATGGGGTTTTAAATAATATGCAAATTTGACTAATTTCATGATCAGATGGTCCCACAAATATGCTTTTAAGCTTTGCTCTTGTGGACACAGCAAACACGCTTCACCTTTCTACTAACTCATTGAAGAAGACTATCCATATTTGAACACTGGAGATGTGAATTGATAGAGTTCAAACTCTATCAAAGACAGGATCTGCTGTGACCTGTGTTTTTTATAGACAGTTCAAAATCACATTTATTTATGAACGTAGGAACATATTATAAATTAATTTACGAAATGGCATCAAAGAGTGGTTTATAACATTTCTAAGAGTACATGGCAAGGTTATAAACACAACGAACACCTGAATAATACTCAATAAAAACTTGTGAGTTTCCTGTAGCTATAAAATCAGATGGGGTGATGATATAATCATTGGTTTTCCACCAATGGACTGGTGGAAAACCAATCATTTCTTGAGTAGTGATCACCACGACCGCTATGGTCAGCAATGTTGTTTCCATGACATCGTTGTAACCATGGTGTTGTTAGGGCAGGTGATACATAAAAAGTGGTAGTTAAACACCTTTTCTTAAACATGAGTAAAACCAGTTGAATTACTTTTGTGTGCCAAGCGTCGGTTGTGCTGTAGTCAGTTTCCAGTCCTCTGGAGTGTATTGCTAAAACCGTTCTCAGGCCAGCTGTATGCCAGGCAAAGGGAGCTGATCTCCCAGTGTTTCCATAGCACCTGCTGCCAACACAAACCTTCCCGTAGTTCAGACACAGACCTTTCCCCTTTTGCTTCACAACATGGCTTTAGCTTTACAGAAGCTCTGGACAAAACACCTCCTCTCTGGGTGTGCTTGATTGCGTGCATATGCAACTATGTTGATGGAGTCTCAGCCTTTCCATTCAGCATGCAGACAGACCCCAGCTATGTATCTCTGCTAACATCCCTACACAGCAAATGCTATTTGCAAAATGATAATTATATACAATATTAATATTGCCCATTGATAATTAATATGAATATAAATGTACAATATTCCAGACTTGATAGTTTATGACAAATATGAAACCAGGTAAGTTATCTTGATGCTGCTTTATTTACCTAAATCTATTTTGATCCAAGATAAAACAGCTAAAGCAAATAAGGCTAATAAAAACAATTACCACTTTAGTATGTTCCACATAACTGTCCCAAAAAGCAGTAGTGTTAATTGGAAAATATGTTGCCAATAATCACAAAAACCAAGTAGTGACATCAAGTCACAGCAGATCCTGTAGCATCCTCTAATGAATCTATAGGCTGTGTCCTACCTGCAGCCAGGTGTGTGTTGGGTCGGAGAAGAGCTCAGTCCAGTTGGAAAGCTGTCGTTCTGGTCTTCAGAACATTCCCAGTGAAGAGCATCCCCCTCGCTCCAGAACAGACCAGTCCTGCCTCCTGCTGCCGTGAGAGGTCTAGTTTCACTTCTGCTCTCTCCCACCTCTCGGGGTCTCCAGTTGAAAATGCATTGTTAGTTTTTCGTCATGGGCTTTTCATAAACGGCTTTGAACCAATGCCAGTATGGTTAGCTGCAGAGGCTTACCTCCACTCATACCGTCTGGCTGGCTGACAGATCAAATCTTACACATATACTAGAATGTTTAAAAGGCCAGATCTGACCACACTGATGCCCTTTACCAGATTTACTCAATGACAGTAAACATTCAGCTCGTTCAGATGAGATCTTCCTTTAAATACAGATGGTCAACGTAGCTTCTATCATAATTTGTTCATACTTAAGTTATCCATACAAATTGTAATTATACAAAGATCACTATACAAGCCACTATACTGTGGCTTTTCGGGTGAAATCAGATCAGCCTGCTGTTCTTATCTGAAGAATTAATTGAACAGACAGGACAGCAATCATTGAGGGGGTGAGCACTAAGGGGTTCACATACATTACAATATTCCCTTTTCCATTCAGTGCTATAGCTTTCTGCTGAGGCTAGCAGGAATGTCGCTGAGGCTGAAACCGACCACCCAAATATGTATGGCTTGGCAAAGATGTGGGAGCGGGTCTGAAGGATCATCTCTCTGAGGAACGTCATATTTTCCAAGCTATCAGAAAGCTGGTTAAGTGATCATCTCCTCTGAACTGTTCAGAGAAGACAAGCGGGATCTAGATGTTTTCAGAACCTAACACTTTTTTGTGAGGGATACTAAACGCATTGACTGGGTAGATACCGAAATGTTGAATATATATATATATCTGTCAATTAGATATTTACACTATAACAGGGCCTCCAGATGATGGCTGGTTATCATGGATACAACTGGATGTTGGAATCAAAATGAAAATCCAGATAAAAATTTACAAAAACATTTTGAAATGTTGACTATGGAGATGGATGATCTTCATTGAATTATTCTTTTAGTCTTAGACTAGGCATAATCCATGTCTGTGAAACTGTCCAATAGTCTTAATCTTAATATCTAAACCACTGATTTACAGCACATTACAGACACAGAACTATGGTGTTAAATATGTGAAAATGGTAGTGATTATGCTGTTTATTTCCTGTAAAACAGTGATTTACCATAACTGCAGAACATGGTTTATGTTTTATAGTCATGTTGTCCTCATGTTGTCTTGTATTTGTTGAGAATAACAGCAGTCATTTGTGCTAAAGTAACATCTATCTTCATTATCGTTAAAAGGGAAATGTGGCAGTAAAAAATGTGATGCTGTAATTTTTGGAAAGAAGGATTATAACTGTAATTAGACGGTCCAGAGTATTTCCTGCATTCCTTCTTCGTGTTCTCCCTGGAGAGCTCATATTTTCCAGAGCACTAGAGGTTTGTGGAGGTTGAAAGCAGCATGTCAGCAGGAGTCTGGGCAGTCGATGACTAGATTTCTCCAGCAGACAGAAACACTTCACACAGAAAATTGTCATATTTAACCATTTTAGTACCCCCATGTCAGATTACCACAGATACATTGAAAAACCGACCATCTACAGTACTGTATTCATTTCATATACTGTACATCTTGTTATACACGTTTTCTACACTGTAAAAGCCCTGTGTTGATTTTTTATTTTTATTTGGACTAGCAACAGTAAGTTCAGTTATTTAACAAGTAAACAGCCCTGTTAAGTTTTTGAGTCACTAAGTTAGGTATCGAAACATGTAGTTACTTTGTACTATAGGCTTGTTGTAGTGCATCACTCTTAACACTACCATTAAAGGTATAGTCAACTATTGAAATATCTCCTAGCATTTTGCTATCTTACCGGTCTCTGTGCATGCTGAAAAAATAATCCAATATTTCTACACAGCCCTGGCTCCGTAAATAGCAACATAATCAAAGTGGCGAACACCGCTCACAACAACAAAGCTGTAGCACTACGCTTTGCTTCACAATGAGTTTTGATCTGTGGAGTGGATATTGTTTTGATTTAAACTCAAAGTTAGCAAGCGTTCTCGAGAATTACTAACCCTACCTTTAATTCTCCATGCTGCAGTTTTTACAGTGTTCAATGAACAGATATTTTCCCTCCTGTAGCGCTACATTACATTCACGCTTAGGCTTGTAAAGGTAATGACTGCTCTTGGACTTGTGTTATGCACATTTAGACTTATGACTCACGTCACCTTAACAGAAGCTCACTTCTTGTCCTAGCAGCCCTTGGCGGACAAATTGACAGAACAGAAAAGGCTGCAAAAGCTGTTATCACTGTTATCAAGTGTGACTCATCTCCCGTGAGCTTTAGGTTCTAATTAAATAAGATGAGAAAGAACCATCCTTTGTCTAGTACTATTGACTTTTCTGATGTAGTTCATTGACACAAGTCAGAGGGGGTCCAAATCTGCATTGTTTAATCGGTTAATTGGTACCATCACCAAAGTCAGTCCTCTTTCAGTAGCGTTTTTCCCAAATTGTTCCCAGCATCGTACTCGTCTATACTGTATAGGTAGAAAAGGAAAGGAAATCCTTCTTGCAGTTCTGGCAACACACCTTGTTTTTCTTAACACCTGGTCAGCACATACTGCTGTATATCTCAGCACTTTCCTGTCATCTCAGAAACACCCACTTTTTCACATCTGTAAAAGGAGGCGGGGGGGGGGGGGGGGGGGGGGGGGGGGGGGAGTCAAGGAGGAAACGGCTTACTTCAACATCCACTGGGTTATGGGAACCACTTTGGCCTGTGCCCATTGGTTTGAGCAGGTACGCTACATTAGTAATAAACATCAGACATCTTCTCCAGCCAAGAGCAGATATTTCTATTAAAATATGAATGTGCCGATAGGTGTCATTTGTAGATTTGACTAATCAGAATAATATCTACTACATGAAACAATGTTCTTCAGACAGGCATGCGTCTGGGCCACTTTCAACGAATGGTAGTAATATTTCTCTGAGCGGTTTGAATTCCCAGACTGATTTGCAGAGCGCAAAAAAACTAGATTTATATGTTATTAGCATCAAAAGCTTTAAAAAAAAGTTTGACATCCAACTAATTGATATAGACGATCATCACTTTGTTTTCAAAATGTTAACTGTAGTCTAAAGGTTGTTTGTTGTTTGTTTCACATATGATATGAGTCAAACATAAATACGTTTTAACTTTCCATTAGATGTTTCTAAATGAATAGGAATAGAATGATCATTTTTATAGACTCAATTTAGACTAACCACCTACAGTAATATATTCCAGTCAAGTTGATGAGGTTGGGAATTTGGATGATTGCAGTATATACTGTATATACACAGTGTATTTGCAAGACACGGTATACCTCTCCCTGCTTGTCACTCAATTGGAGTTCTAGGAGATATCACTTTAACCCAATCCTTTAATTTCCCTCCTTATTGTATTAAGGATTAAGCTTTATGTCATGTTAGACAAATAGCCTTTCAAGAAAATTCTGTCTTTCCCAGGGAGTTTTTTATAAAAGAAAGCACTGGAAGAAAATGACTTTATATTGGAATTTAAAGGCTTGTTAAAATAATGTGTGGTCTCGCTACTCACAACTATTTCCATTTCAGCTTTTTCTTTACCCTTTACAACAGGAGGCATACATGCATGTAAATGAAACTTCATGGTATCAGCATGTGGAAAACTGCTCTGACGATTTAGGCCTGTGGTATTCTAGCAGTCTTTTGAACCCATATACTAAATCTTTAGTTTGGGTTTATGGGGGATTAAAGACCTCATAGTAAATGCGTTAAAATTGTAGACAGTTATTAGGATATGTATTATCTGCTGACATTCATCAAAATGTGAGAAACATTGCAATTTTCATTTCAGCGTTTCTCAGCTATTAAAAGCAACTCTTTTTATTATTGTGTGACATAGTTTAGTCTATCTGGGAACACAAGGACAGTCTCTGGTCACTTGTACTGGGGTTTTAGGGTCACACCAGTGGAAGGTCGGACACAGGAGAAGGTAGTTTCAGAGATCTCTTCAGGGTTGATGAAGTTGTTGTCAAGCCTCACAGCCACCAGGCTGGACCCTCCATCTGGACTCGGATCACATATCCCACTGTTAGGAATGCTCCTGGAGGAAGACCAGTTAGGGGGTTAGCTTGCCTTGAAACAAGCTAAAGGTCATTCTCCACTGCTCTCAATTCAACTGGCCACTGCAGCATTTTTCAGTCCCGATTTTTTTTTTGTAGTCCGGCTGGTCCTGTGACTTACATTACAGTCAGTGACTGCATGTGCAGGTTTGTCTACTGCATAATGCCGACGGCCAAGGATGGCACACTGATGTACCATCGATAAAGAATATAAATACCACTTATAGACAAGGCAACTTATATGTTGTTGTTTTTTTTCCTCTTAACAACACACTGTTTGTGTGGCTAGACTTATAGTCCTGAAAATATGGTAAATAAACCCTGTCTGGATATTGTTTAGCATTGTCTCTGCAAAGTTCCGATACATACCTGATCTTGTTGTTGTTGAGCCTGAGGAAGTGCAGGTTGCTCATCTCACTGATTCCAGGAGGCACTGTGACCAGCTGGTTGTGATCGAGGCAGAGCTCCATCATGGAGTGGTATGAGCCGAAGAAGGACTCTGGTTCAATTCCCTCACCATCCAGTCTATTGTGGGACAGGTAGAGATACTCCAGGCCGGGTTCCATGTGGGCAAACACATAGCCTGCCAGAAGTACAAACCTGTCAGGGAACCTGTTGTACTTCCCACCTGCCTGTCTGCCAGCCAATCTGTGGCCTCTTATACCAACCTACAGTTTATCTGTCTCAGAACTAGATGCATGATAATTATCGAGCCGATAAATCTGCCGATATTGGGCATGTTTTCTTTATCGGAATCATATCGGAAAATTACATTCTGTCCGATAATTTAGCTGACAAGAATTGAACAATGCTTGGACTTGCTCCATCCACTATACTGTCAATGTGTAGCTGCTGTTGTCGAGCTGATGATGTACCTGCAGGTAGCCGTTTGTCAACAGAAAGTACTAAGCTTTGTTTGTGGGACATGTTCCTTTATGGAACCGCTGACAGTGCTGGGATGTAAGCTAAACAGGCCTAACAGCTGAAGTGCTTTGCATTTCGTAGCAAAATTATTATCATTACATATTTCAACCACTTCTTCAATTTACAAAATTTTAAAGAAATGATTGTTTATTGGATCGGTGGGGGAAAAAAAAAAATCCATATCGTGCATCACTACCCAACACCTATAGTTTTAGTACCAGCCAACCATTATCACGTCCCACCTACCTGGTACCCTCTCGATGTTGTTGCCCACTAGAACCAGGTGAACCAATGACCTGGGCAGGTATGACGGCACCAGGTAGAGCTCATTGTAGGAGAGATCAATAGACTCAAGGTGCCTGTGGACACAGTGATGGAGGGATGATAAAAGGGTAAGAGTGAGACAGGGAAAGACTTAATGATGGATGAAAGGCTTCCTGAATATCTTACCCCCCACCCCCCCCCACCGCCAACATCTTGTTTTATGTCACATTTGTACTGTTATTATGTTTTGTACACATCTTTACCTCACTCATGTTTTATTTTTTGTTATAAAACTTTTATCTTGTTTTATGCTACAGCAGGGCCACTGTCCAGCATGTCTCCATGCTCTAACACACCTGACTCAAATGGATGGGTCGTTATCAGTCTCTGCAGGAGCTTGATAACGACCCATTCATTAGGATCAGGTGTGTTGGAGCAGACAGTGGCCCTCCAGGAACAGGGTTGCCCGCCCCTGCAGGACACTGTGTATGTATGTAAATGATGAACACAGAAGGATGACCTGAGAGAGTGAGGAGGAGAAGGGGGGGTGACTGGTCTGACCTATGGTTGATCCAGGCCATGGGAGCAATGCGGGTCTCATCAAGCTTGTTGTGTCTGAGGGAGATGAGGTTTAGGTTGGACGTGTGGTTGAACACAGTGTCTGAGATCTCCTCTATCATGTTATTCTCCAGGTAGAGCTCCTATAGGAATAGGGGGCTTTATAGGTCATCCATTTATAGATACTATATGATACATAGCTTATGTAAAAATTGTTATTAAACATTTATTCAATCAGTAGTGCTTCTGTCCAGTCTGCAAAACCATCTGTCTCCACTATACTGTAGACCTAATAGTTTATCCACATTATGCAATATATTTTTATTTAAGATTTTCTAGCTACATTTAATATATAGCTAGCTACAAACTTATATTATAATAATAATATTGTATTTATATATATATATATATATATATATATATTATATATATCTTATTAATATAATTAGGGTGATACATATATAGATTAGAGAGTATGTTTACTTGGCTGATCTGACAGCTGAAGGTCCTTTTCTATTCCAAACATCTAGTTAGTTTTTATTTTGGTCATAATCATGCAGCATTTCCTCATAGGACACCAATTCTGTAGAATTAGTAGCAGCAGACTCACAGTGGTGATTCTTCTGGAAGTAGTATATCAGAGTTTCATGTCATCGGTAATGGAACATAAGCCTATATATCATGTCTTCAACGTTTTTCAGGCCAACGATTCCTTGGTTGATAGATACACAGCAGAGGGGCCTCCATATTGTATAACATTGGCTTGTGTTGCTTATTAAACTGGGCCAAAAATAATTTGTAGGGCCATAAAATTCCAATGACAAAATGTCAAAGTATGGACAGATTCATAATATCTTATTTTAAGTTGTGTTGACGTGTATTTTTTTACATTTATATTTTTGTAAGAAAAAGACCTCTGAGGACCGCAAAGGGGTCACGGACCCTTGATGAATATCTCTGCTATAGATTAGTAAGGATACAAATAGGAATTACATATTGTTTAGCAATACAAATCTGTGAATTGTTGTTTTAAGGTGAATTCTCCAGCAGCATGCTATTTGCGGTGGCCTCCAGAGTTTGCTGTTAACCAGAAACCATAATTATATTCTTACTGGTTTCCCAGAGTAAATCTCAGAGCAAACGGCAGACAAACTGCCTCCTCAGCACACTTGAACCATCTCCCAGAATGCCTTTCATAGTCTCTCTCAGTCTAGAACAAATCTTCCATGCAGCTATGTTTTTAGAAAGTTAAGATAAACAATGATCCTTCATAATTATGTAAATTATTTTAGAACAATACTCTGTGAACCTATTTCCCAAAACCCAAGGTCGGGGGTGGATAGATAAGTCATACCAGTAGTGTACTTGGCAGGCCCTGTGGGACGGTGCGGAAGTGGTTTCGTCCCAGCCTCAGGTAGGACAGCTGTCTGAGAGACGAGAAGGCTCGTGGGTCTACGTTGCCCTCACTTAAGTGGTTCCCCTCCACCTCTAAGATCACCAGGCTGCCCAGCTCTGGCAGAACACGGAACATACTCAGATGTCACACACAAAGCCTCAAATTTCACTTTCAAAAATGTTGTGTCCATCGTTTAGGAATATGTTTCTACCTTGTGTGGGGGCTGGGACCTGTGAACCTGCTGCTCTAGGGACCAGGGGGTCAGTAAGGTCTCCATTGTAATAATAAGATAATTGGAGGTATGTCTAATTATTATAACATAAGTTGATCCAGTCTGACCTCTAAAGGTGTTCTCGTTCAATGCTCGCAGTTGGTTCTCATTGATCTTGAGCTCCTGCAGGGTGGGGGGCAGGTCAGAAGGCACATCTTCTAGAAGGTTCCCATCCAGGTAGAGACGCGTCAGGAATCGCAGGCCCTAAAATAAGTTTTACCATATATTCTATTATACTGTGTAGAATATAGATTATAATATTCAGTTACTGTCTATTATAATATTTGTTCTAATATAGGGTGTAGTGTTTGTAACAATACTTTAGTCTACAGTGGAGGAGTTCAGGAATTTATACTTACCCTAAAGGCTTTTGCGCCTATAGCACCTGATGTTAGCTTGTTCTTGCCAAGGTTGATCCACTCTAGGTTTGGGATTCCATTGAAGGCTTCCTCTGGGAGGCTGCTGATACTGTTACCTACACATTCGTACACACGCACACGCACACGCACACACCACAATCATCACCGATTTGCAGGTCATATTTAGCACTTTAGCATATTTAGCACAAATGTCTTCATTTTGAGGATTTTGAGCTAGCACCCCTTGGTAAACAGTCACCACATGTTGGCAATGACATATTTATCAGTAAACTACAGTTTTCCCCTTTCTTCCAATGCCTTGATCGTGAACCATTTTTGTCTAATCATTTTATATACATTTATTTTGTTAGCAAACAAAACTGATGAGGAGAAATCTTAATGCCATATGAAGGTAGTAGAAGTCAAAAATTTCCCCCAACATGACATTGTTGCACGGTTGTTATGGGAATATTGAAAATAAGTTACATACTGTAGGTTGGAATCTTCAATTAGTAGTTCTTAATCACAGGTTAGTGTTGGCGCTTCAAAAGTACACACAGAAATATATACCGGTACTACAATTGTGTAGCGAATACATCTGGACTTGTTTTGTCAAACATTGTTGACATAACATTGCTAATATCAGTCTACTTTTACTTCACAGAGCTCAGCTGATATTACCGTGACATGCTCACATTGGTGCTTTAGGAGAAATGAAATGCTTACATCCCCTCCATATGTAGCAATGATAATATGTTTCAAGAGTTTCTTACTTTTTCATTCATATTAAAAAACACATTATAGGCATACTACTATTTAGTGTATGTAATTTGACGTGGGCTGGTTTGGCGGAATATCGAAAAGTGTTGAATTGAATGACTTAGTAATAGTTGAATGACTTAGTAATAGTATTAATACAATCAGTACCTACCCTCCAGACTGAGGGACTTGAGCTGGCTGAGTGCTAGAGGAGGGAAGTGCGTCATCCGGGCGTTGTCGCAGGTGACGGTGACGTCCGACATGCTGCATCCAGGAGGAAGCCCCATGCGCACGGACAGCGTCGCGCCTCCCTCCCTTCCGTTCTCCTCCTCTCCTCTCTCTCCTCCTTTCTCCTCCTCCCGAGCAGCAGGAGGCTGAGGCAGGGGAGCAGGGTTCTGAGTTACCTGGAACACGTCTCCCCTCAGCCAGTTCCCCTCTCTGTCTCTCTCCTTCCCCTCCTCCTCTAGCCCCCCCAGCACCTCCCACATGTGCTCCTCCTCTCTCTTCTGCTCCTGCAACTTCCTCGCCTCCTCCCTGGCCTCCTGTGCCTTCGCCTCCTTCTGTTTTGTCCTCTCATAGGCCTCTCTCCTCTCCTCCTCCTCCTCTTCCTGTCTCTTCTTTTCTTCATCTTCCTCCTGGTGTCTCCTCCTCTCTTCCACCTGCTCCTGGTGTCTCCTCCTCTCTTCCTCCTCCTCCTGGTGTCTCCTCATCTCCTCATTCTCCAGAAGTCTCGTCCTCTCCTCCGCCTCCTCTCTCCTCCTCTCCTCCTCCTCCAGGTGTCTCTTCCACTCGTCCTCCTCCTTCTCTACCAGGAGCATGAGGACCTGCTCCTCTGCTCTCCTCCTCTCCTCCACCAGCGCTCGCTGTTTTTCCTCCCGCTCCTTTCGGGCCTTTCTCCTCCTCATCTTCTCCTCCTCCTTCCTCCTCAGGCGTGACTCCGCCTCTCTCTGCTCCTCCTCCTCACGCCACAGGATGCTCTGGATCTCTTCCTGGGTCAGAGGGGTCACAGGTCCTCCAGGGCTGCTAGGGACTGGGTGGTGATAACAACACAGACAGGCGTTATGTCCCCGGTGGGTGAGGCCGGTACTACAGAGACCGACTTGCCAGGTGGACAGACAGGACAGAATCCTTGATGCAGTAGATATACTACAAACACTTCAGTCAATATACAAATCTTTACAGTCAATATTTGACAGTGGATATACTATAAACACTTGATACTCGATACTTGATACTTGATACTCTCTACACCATGCTTAAGTACAGTACTGGTACCATAAAACCTGCTTAACTACTCCATACCATAAACCTTGCTAAACTACTTTTCTAAAGACATATTATGTTATCATTGTGTGAGGTTAATGTTCTGGCATGTTTCAATGTAATGATTGTATGTCACATACAGAGTTATGATGCTGCTTTATCATCGTGGAAGTGAACAGGGCATATGGCATCATATCAGTGATATCATGACGTGTCATTATAACATGGCATGTGACATCATAACATGACATGCACCATAACAGGGCATATGCCATGTGACATCACCAGGGAGCACGCTCGTGATAACAGGATGCACGATGCAATTTAATTATTTAATGAATTGTCATTATGTAACGTTAACCAGACAGACAGCTGGACATCTATTCAGTAAAGCAGACAGGCCTGTTTCAGACAGATGTGCACTACACGGACTATACATATAAGTACTGTATGTGGGAAAAGCTTACAGAGCTGCAGACCGTAATTGTTGTGTGCGAGATATGAAGCCTTCAGCCTGTACTTTACTGTCAGCACGACAGGCTGTCAGACAGACAGGCAGATTACCCTCCCTGTCATCTGCACAACACCACCACACTTAAAAGGCTCATCTGATATCTGATTGTGTGTGTGCGTGTGTGTGTGTGTTTTGTAGCTTCAGAGCCTGAGTCTGTTTTTACTGCTGCACTGTCATTATGCTGTGTGTGTGTGTGTGTGTGTGTGTGCACGTGTCACTGCTTAGAGCGGATTCCCCTCTCTGTCAAACCGAAAACTGTTCGCAAATGTTTGCTGTGTTCACCATTTCTGAACGCACCTTAGTATAACGCAAGTTGGTATACTGCTAGCCTAACCTGGCTGGGCTGCACAAGCTGAGCCTGGGGTAACTGACCTGGTATGACGTTGTACTGGGATTTTTGTTCTGCCAGGTTCTGTAGAACCTTATTTGGAACCAGTGGCAAACTGGGACTGGGAACCAGTCTAATCTTTAGAGGCCTGGACCGCCCGCTTCTGGACCGGCCCTGTCCTGAAATATAAAAAAGAAGCACACCCTCTTTGAATCCACTTGTTTTACACTTTAGAACAGTGTAAAACATGTGTGTACATAAATGTACCTACCCTGTTGCCTGAAGTAATATTATTTTGTCTCACATGATAAAAAAAAAAAGTACAAAATATACTATTGTATTATTTTCAAGTGTCTGTACTTTACTTCAGTTTTTTTATATTTCACTAAACACTTTTGACTTATACTCATTACTAAGTTCAAAAGAAAACAAACAAAGCGACTTGTCACTTTGTAATCTGCATATATACTAGAGTCAACAAATCTAAAGCCTAGCTAATGCAACAGGAGAACAGAGGAGTGGATTTCCTTGATAATTGTACTTGCACATCTACATGTCACCCACAACTGGCTGCTTGTAGACTACACCTATGTACAGCACACACACATTGCTTTACATCACACATAAGGGAAAGGAGCAATGAAGGATTGAAGTGTTAAGTAATTTGTGATGTGTAATTATGGACTCACAAATGTAAGTATTGCACTTACACTGGATTAAGGAGTGTGTGTGTGTACTCCTACCACCCCTACTTCTTACGCCACTCCTCCTTACAAAAACAGCCCCAGCTTCAATTCAGTAATGATTGGTGGTCTTTGCTTATCCACAGCTCATTTAAACAATTCTTAATAGCTGCTTAAAGCTGTTTGAAGTGTTTTAGCCTGACTGGACCAGGTTGAGGTTTGGTGTGCTATGCTGCCAAATGCCAACAAACCAGATATACACAGACAACCCATACTCAACCCAACTCATAAATAAGGCACCAGTTGTCCCCTTTTGAGATCTAAAAAAAAAAGACCAAAACTGACCCATCAAAGGAGATGTCAAACAACTAGTGCCCAGACAGTACAGGTATATAGGGTGGGCTATTATGGTCTGTCCAGAGGACAGGGTTCCACAAGTGTCCTGGTTCATTCAGATGATATTGTCTTATTCCTCAAGAGCACTTTCATCTTGGCAAGCCAGTGTGGTTTGCAGTTGTATTACTGGAGCTACTGTGTGTGTGTGTGTCCATCCTACCTTTTCCCTTCTTCCCACGGCGGTTCTCTCCATCCGGTCTGGAGCGGTTCTTTCCTTGAACCTCCACCAGAACAAAAACCAGAACCACCACAACCAGCGACAGCCTCATACTGCATATGGGTTAGACTGCAGGTCCTCCTGACAAGTTGAATGTTCAAATTAATGTTTAAACAAAGGTTGAATTATTATCATGGTTCAATGTTTTGCTCCTCTGACCTTCATCAGTCAACACTGATATTGATGTGCACATATGCAGCATAAACTACCAAAAATATGAAACTATAATAAACACATATTTGACCACTGGGTGTGGTGAAAAACAGCACACAATACCATTATATCTGTTGATAGCATCTCACACACACACACACACACACACACACACACAGACCTACAGACAGGAAGCGATACACAGATGGTTACAGTACCTTCAGCAGTGTCTGAAGGAAGTGATTGTCCTCAAGCAGGTCCTCATATAGCTCCTGTCTTGGCACCAGCCCCACCCCCGTATGTGTAATGACTAGTGTTGTCCTTTGGAGGTCTGTTATTATTACAGTAGAGATGTGACAATAACACACACACACACACACACCTCTACCAACCTTTAAAACCCCCAGCTGAGGTTAGCAGGACACAGATATGGTTGTACTGACTCCAACCTGTCTGTCTGACTATAGAGTGCATTAGTTTGTGCAGTAGATAGATGGATGGATAGAAATAGATCTCACTATATTGTAGTCAGATCATTCCTCAACTGCAATGTATTGGGAGTCATTTCCCCCTATGTATCCATACATGCTGAAGTGGAGCAACTGAACTGCCTCTCTGCTGCAGAATGACCATTAATCTTTATTTTAACAGAGGGAAAAAAAGTATTATACAAATAGTTCTTATCATTTAGAAAATATCCACATGAAGGAAAGCTGCACATCCTGTCTTAGAACAGGGGGTCCCACCCACCTTCATGTGGGCCAATGGGAGGTCAGCATTGTCTCTGGAAAATCTGTGTTCTGCAAAGAGTACAGTCTTGGATGAACGGGTGCAGATGGAGAGACTCAATGGAAGACGGGCTGTGTTTAATGGTTTTATGCATGTCTGAACTTGTTAAGAATTTTGTTAAAACAGATTATTAGTGACATGACATGCACGTGTGTCCCAGCATTAATAAATAACAAAAATGTGATGGAATTTTTTGACCTTCCGGAATAGTTGGAAAAGGAATGTTAGTTGTTAGTTTTATATTAAATGTGTTTTAAAGAGGTGCTTTAATATTTACATATTAATACACCAACAGAGTGTGAACTGTTAATTGTATTTTACGTTTCAATGATTTGTGTCATCACAATACGACTACAACATTAAATAACATTGTCTTTCTTCTCTCTCTCTTGGTAGGAGAAGTTTCCAGATGTTGTTTCACTTCCTTCAGGCTGCACGTCAGAGGTCATGAACCTACAAAACCCACAAAATCCCAGGTAAGGACAAAAAATAAACATAGCAGTGGCTTCAAATTGGTTTTGGTGAAAATGTTTGTGTCTGCTGTACAGTTTAGCTGTCTGTGTCCAGGCTCTGTCAGGGGGGGTCCAAGTAAAACATGGACCCCCCCGACCATTGAGCCTCACTTGTTCCATACCAGCATCATGCACTGACATTCCTGTTGGTTTTAGCCTTGTTCACTGTAGCCGGTAAAACCGCTAATAACTACATAACAATAACACATTTCAAAGTTCTATCTATCAATTTACACATATAATTGTATGTGTATATTAATTGATGTAACTTAATCTAAAATTGCATTGCGATGTGTTTTATAAGTTAAAACGGTGTAGACAGCCATGTCGCTATGACATCAAGTCAGAGCTCTTGTGTTGAGAAACCTTGCCCCGAGATTCCGACATGAGGGGGTGTTTTGTATTATTTTTTCCATGTTGGAAGTCGGAAGTTCCGAGTTCCGAGATATGCTCGAACGGCGCATTAATGCTTGTCCCTCTCACTGTGTCTGCAGTATTGTCCTATTGGTGCACTGGTCAGTGTGCGTGTCTAGTCAGGGAGAGGTTTTTCCTCAGATTGAACTGCTGGCCAAGGCACCGGAGACAGGTGAGCAACTATACAGTGCTGTGCAGATTAAACATGTTTTTATTATTTTACTTAACCAGGATAAACAGCTTTACTGGTGAAGTATTCATTTAATGGTCTGTTCTCAGTGCTGCAGCTGGACGTTGCCCAGATACTCCAGGATGCTCCAAACGCCTTCCAATGTCTACTGCGGGTCCTGGGAACAGAGGCTGCTGTAGAGAGTCTGATCTTAGCAATCAGTACATAGACCTGTCTGCCTCCACCTTTACAGTTGTCTCAATGTAATGCTCGTGCATGTGTAATTATACCATATCATCTACCAGCTGTGTGTTGCTGCTGCTTGTGTAGTGGTTAAGACCGTATTGTCCTTCACAATGTTTTTGGTAGTTATGCAACACACAGAGTTGTTCATTAGAAATTCTTTATTCGGTATAAATGCATTCTTGTTAAAGCTAAACCACCTTATTAGTCACCGCCTACAAAAATAAATAATTTAAATACAAAACTCCAGACATCAGGCTGTCTTCAGATAGGTGACTTTGACACATTACAATAACATGTTTAGAAACAGTTGTGAAGGCATCTTTTTTTTGTTTTTGCCTATTTAGCCATTTTCTGGCTACTTCCATGGTACTAATCTATTGACCTAACCTTAATAAAATGAAATCCTTAATTGTTTACGCCCGACCCATAACCAGGAAATGCCAGAAAACAGCCATAAAATAAAACTAGTTGAAGCAGCATGTTGTCATGGTGATCTAACTCTTGCTAGAGAGGAGACTGGCCAAGGCCAAATTCCATTGTATGCACAATACATACTTGAATATACACCACATACACACCCTGTGTACTTGGGCTAACACAATCCCAGCATATATTCCAATTAGGTCATTTAGCAGATGCTTTCATCGAAAGCAGCTTGCAGGGTAAAATGATTAAAAGCAGGCACTGGTTAGACAAACTATAGCAGGCCCCACCCTTTTTCACCTGTCCTCCAATAAGAGTTGAGCATTTTTTAAATCTGACAAACTCCTTCACTATTTTGTTTTGTCCAACCTAGTTACATTAACTAGGTTGGACAGGTGAAAGGGGTGGGGCTAGGGATCTGTCAATTGACCACCCTAACCACAGGCATCCAAGGCTGGGACAACATCCATTAATTAAGAGGCTTCATCCTCAAAAGACATGCATCAACTTGTATTTATAAAAAATAAAATAAATAAAATAACAAAACATGTTTTATGCCATGGTTACAAAAAAAGTTAATACAATTCTGTCAGTGTTGTCAAGCATTATGGGCCAGTTTTAGTTGTCTCGTGTACAATAAATGCACACTTACAATTATCGATTGTTTAGTACAGATGCTGGTACTAAACATGCACTACAATAGCGCATACTTAAATTGCATACTATTAGTATGTAGTATTGAAAATTTGGACACAAGCGAGATACAGCCTGGCTTCCCTATATTTATGTCCTTTAACTGGAACACAGGGAATTCAAGGTAAACCAATGGAACCACCAGTGTAATAAGATTCAACACCCGCACACACGCATGCACACCAACTAATTTGAACACAGGGAATTCTGGGTAAACACAACCAGTGTAATATGAGTCAACAACCCCCCCCCCCCCCACACACACACACACACACACACACACACACCAAGGCACTGAACACTGAAGCAGCTAAGCACTGTCTGTCTACATGTCTATGTCTGAGGTTTTTTTCAGGTAATGACATCACAGGCCGTTGCCGTGGCAACCCCACAATCCCGGGATCCTTGTCAAGTTCTGCGGTTAACTGGCAGAGATAGGTGGCTCTCTCATACGGGGTGGAAGACCAGTGTGCACTCGTCCCGATCTCTCTGCTGGGGAAGCGTGCCTTTGGGCAAGGCTGTAGCAGGCCTCAGGTAGTAGGAGACTATCTTGTGGTCGAGGCGAAGCTGCCGTGGCACACTGCACACCGGTTTAGGGTCCAGATCCAGCACAGACACCCAAGACCAAAACCCTGAGCCTCTAGACTGGTCCCGCTGTCGTCTCATACTGGGAATAAGGTGTAAGATAGAGACAGAAGATTAGAAAATGCATTAAAAAGGCAGGGTTAGTTAGTAAGTCCTTCTCAAGAACGCTTGCAAACAAGCTCAAATCAAAAACAAACCCCCTCATAAGCTCTGCCCCACACATTGAAACACATTGCAAAGCCAAGTGGCATTGTTGTGAGTGGTGTTCGCCACTTTATGGTCATATTTACGGAGCCAGGATTGCGTAGAAGATTCTTTGTATAGCACGCACAGAGCACGGTATAATAGCAGAATGCGGAGATATTTGGCGAATTTGACAAAAACTGCATTAGCTGACTATATCTTTAAAGCCAATCCCTTCTTCGAAATGTTTGTTCAGCTGCCATTTCTGTACGACTAAAAGAATACTGTCCATTCATGAAGGTCTTTCCATTTGCAGCTATGAAAGTACAGTATAATCTGGTGTTTTTACCAAGTGCAATACACTCAAACAGCAGTGATTGGCCTTACCAGAGAGAACTACTGGAAGTGTGCCGTTTATACACTACAGTACATCATAAGTGATACAGTTTGGTTTAAGAGTTTACCACTTAACAGTAGATGACACCTGATAGTTACCTATAGTAACTGGAGTCAAGTTTCAGAAATAATCTACAGTATGCAGGTTTCAAAAGCAGCTTCAGATATACAGCAAAGTTAAAGGTGTTATACATTATATTTAAACCTTAATATAACAGCAAACAACAATTTTCTATATTAAGATACAGAGTCCAAAGCAAAGAATGGCAAGTCCCTCTTTCTTTATTTTCATAGCTGCTGCACATACAGGTTTCTGCATGTGTGTGTGGTCCACAAAGCATTTGTTTTGGTCTGAGATGCTGGTGCTCTAGTATGGCATCTAGTGGTAAAGAATTAAATAGAGTCACAGAAGTTGTGAGGCACTACACAGAATGGCCAATGTTTGGCCATTTGTTTAACCCACCACTACATTTTAGATTAAAAAAATTATAATAATAATATTTGCACTATATGGATTTGATTCATTCTGTGCAATAGTATGCAAGTAAAGGAGTGTCATATCCAGTCAATAGTGATCACCTCCATGTACTGTAGGCTGCATGTTTCAATCTAGCACCAACAAAGTCACAACTAGCATTGCAAAAAGCTTTGCGTAAAACAAAGATGGAGACAAACCAGTTTTCAAAATGTCCGTGTGGTGTTTCTCCACTGCGTGTTTGGAAAACGTAAAGTATAGGAGAAGCAGTGATAACTCCAGGCTAGGAAATGAGTGAGCCTCTTTTGGCTGAGCTAGTTCGGTTAATGTAAAGTCTGGCTGAAGAAAAAACACTATTTAATTACTGTTGGCAGTCCATTCTCCATTACTGAAACCTAAGTAGGCTTACAACTACAGCTTCCTTTAGAAGTGTCCTCATTTTAGTTACATTAAAAAGGACATTTTGAACCTAGCTACGAGTGAAAATAGTCAGATTTAAATAGATATGTCATTAAGCATTTACAACAAATAAAAGCTGCAATTAACAGCATTGTGAGTACAAACTATTACTGACTTTACTCAAATGGACTCAAATGACTGAGATGAATGGCAGAGAATGTATACTACTGGTCAGAAATGTTTCTTTTAAATGATTTGCTGTTAGCGTGTCTCTCCCTGGTGGAGTCACATAGTCAGTGCAGGCTGGTCTTACCCTTCGTCATCCTCTTCATCACTTCTGGGCACTAGGCATACCATAATGGAGCAGTCCTTGGCTGTCATGGCAACACGGTACTGGTGCACCTACATATATGCACAATACACAACATTGACAAATATATCCCTGCGTATAAAAGAAACAAATCTATTACTGTGGTAATGTGTGCGAAATATTTTGAATTTACACTCCTCAAAAGACAAATCAACAAACTCCTTTGCCTCTGTTTCTCAATGTGTCATTCGAGCAGATGCATAGGCCTTTTCTGTGATGCATACATAAGAGCATGATGCTGCCTGTAGCCGAAATAGTAATACCATAAACATTCTGGATATTGTATCATTTCCTATGTGATGGGGGCATGCGTATGCTGCTCCAGAATCCAGCGTACTAAGACCCGATCACACCGAGACGCGTCGCTAAAGGCGCGGCCGCTTCGAAAGCGCGTTGATTAACCCCCGATCACACAGACGCGCTGCCTGCACCAAAAAGAATGGCTGCCTCGGCCAACTGTCACATTGACGAACAGCGCGACTCCACATGTTGCACTGAAAAGTTGAGAATATTTTTTATTTTATACGCGTCAATAGAAAACGCAAATCGCGGCGCCATAAAAAAAAGCGCATGCCCGTCGCGCCGTACCATAGGAAACAATGGTTTTGCTAGCGACGCGTCTCGATCGGGCCCTTAGTCAACTGCCTGCCAAATTGAAAGCAGCCCGTAACTGGATAAAGCTAATGCTCACACACCTGACCTAGGTGGTGAGGGCCCATATTGTCTGTGCTCTGACCCTGGCCAATAACATATTACTAATATATCAAATGTAAACTAAACAATATCTCAGACCGACCTTGGCAGCAGCATACTCTACAGATCCATCGTCTTCACCAGAACATTTCTGAACTTTCTCAAGAAAGATCTCGTTGTATGGCCCATCCACCTGCAGACTTGTCCTGTGGTAGAAAACACTGCAGGATTAGTACTGTGGTACAGTCCACCTATCAGATAGAACACTGTAGGATTAGTAGTACCATTAGCAATAGCATCTGCCCAACTTCAGACAGGAAAAAATATTATATTAATCAACAATGATTAAATCTACTACTGCTCCAGTAATAGTTCTTGTGGTGGTCACAAGTTGTTATTATAGTTAGTAGTACCTGTCTTTGGGATAGTCCTGTGAGTACTGGTCCAGGCGTCTATAGAGAGGAAACAGTCCCTCAATGTCCAAAGTGTCCAACATCTGGACCTGAAGAACTCTGGAAAGAACACTGTTTCTGGGCAGGCCGTGGGAACCTTGAGAGAGACGTAGCGGCAGACCGGCAGAGGGGTGTGTTACCACCACAAGCCATGAATCACACACAATGGTTTTCATTTGTAACCGTGGTGTCGTAGAGTGGTCTGTCCGGCAGCCTCACCATGTCGTACTAGCTCTCTGTTAACAAGGCTGGCCTCACAGACGCTCCTTCCCTCCACTGTCTCCTCATCTTCCTCCTGCTCCCCCTCTCCTCCGCTCAAGAGGGCGTTCAACAGCACCTGGCAGGCAGGCAGGCACGCAGGCTTAGGTTAGTTTATATTTGTATCCCCACGTTGTGGCAGTGTTACGAACCTAATTGTGGGTGTACAGTGAATATATGGGATTCATGTCAAGCCATAAAACGACGTACCTGGATGAAGTCGTTGAGGATTGCTTTGTTGCCTAGGTGACCATTGGTGCGACTACTTCCATACAAGAAGTAGGGTCTCAGCTGCTGTAGCAACCAGCTGACATCATGCAAGTCTCCACTGGCCTGGTCACCATAGATACACTGTCCCCCCTTGGGAAAAGAATGAAAGAAAACACCTCATTGTCACAGTTTTCTATATAAACCAGGGGTACTCGTATACAACAAATTCACATCCATTTTTTCCCCCAAGTAAAGGGTCTTGGGAGCAATCGAGAAGTTCATTGATTAAAAGAAACATTAAACCACGTTAAATAAAAATGATTGGCCAATGGCCCAAACCTAAGAGCAATAGGTACAACAGCAAGGCAGACTAAATAAGTACCATTGGTTTGTCGTCGCAAGAAGAGTATGCAAAGTAATTTGCAAATAAACGATTGTACATGGGTGTACAGTATGAACCCAGACTCCACCTCAAGGATCCCTAGTATAAACAAACCTATAGACCACTACAGACCAATTTCCTCACCTTAAAGATCTTCAAGTTGTTTTGAGGTTCTTCTATCAGGTGTTTGATGGCAAAGTGCATTCTCTGTCGGTTCCTGCAATGGAAGGATAAGGACAGTGTTTATTTTTGTATTTAGGTTAGTGAACAGAAAATCACTTAAGTATTTAGCTGAAAATAGGCACCTTGTTTTCATAATTGGATTGGTTACATGTTATATTCGATTTACCATAAGCAAGGTAAACAGTGGATTTATGGTAAAGGGTAGCAAATAAATGTGCTTGTTATACAAGTATATAAAAATAAATTTTTTTTAAATAGAGAGAATAAATTCACATCTCTAGTTCCTTTATTTAAAATGTAGATAATGTTACCAAAAGACTGCTGGAAAGCACCTATGTTTTGAGAAAATAAAAATAGGTTTTGAATGAAAAACCTCTACAATACTGGTTATCTTAACGTTATTACAATATGACAGTATAATATTAAATCTCACCCTGAGAACAGATCTAGCGGGCAGTACAAACTGTGCCTCTTCCACTTTCCATTAGCCACCTGGGGAGAGAGACCAGGTGCAAGGAGGAGTCCAAATTAATAAGGTAGTACTGAAGGCTACCATCTGTAGCATTATATACTACAGATGGTAGTCAGAGATATATAATGTGCCAAGCTGGTTGTACAAGGAAAGGAACATGCAAGCAAGTATTTGTGATTTGGCCACTGGTAACTGGCGTTTAGACGTAAACAGACTGTGTTTGCGTGAGTTTACACTAAGATTACCTTGTAGTGTTGGTGCAGACAGTAGCGACATACTCTGGTCTTTATGTCTTTACTGATGTGTCTGGAGGTCGGCAGGAAACCACATTTAGGCTGCACACAGATGCGGAGGCAACATGAGACCCATCGCCTATCTCAGGGTACTGAATGGAAAGAGTGTGGTAGCCACGTGTTACCTTGATCTCTATGCAGAGAGGTGGCGTGTGAGTGGAGTGTGTGGGGGATGGAGAAGTCAGATTAGGCAGAAGGAGAGCACAGCCACTATAGACGTCCAACACCTTATCACACCTCCAGGCTGACGAATACACAAGTCAGCTGTTACTATACAGTGCAGGCTTAAGGTGAATTTGATTTGGACAGGAGTTTAGATCAAAACTTTAGATCAAAAAATTATTTGATGAAATGCAAACTTTTTTTTTAACCTTTTGGTAAAATGTATAGCAATCAATACTGGAGATCCAGCAGTGATGTCAAACATTCTGAATTACCTTGGCTACCCATCTGCTCTATGAGCAAATATAAAAGAAATCCCTTTTCAGCAATTAAAACAAAGAATTCTGCTGGTATTATGAGTGCAGATTCTTTTTCTTCTGTTCAGCGGTGATGTAACTGCTATCCTTGTCAATGTACCATCTCTATCATCTTACTTCTAGAACTACTCAGTCTGGCTATAAAGCAGGCTTACCAACTGGTTAAGGTACAATTGTTAATACAAGCTTGTTGTTGAATTAAATTTCTAGAGAAATTCTTATCATTAGTAATGTTAGTTATGCATTTTTTCATATATTTTATTCAAATTACTTTATTATTTCTTACTAGGCCTGTAAACCAATAGTATAAATTATATTATGAAATATAAAAAAAAAATCTTTGAATATGACAATTAAAGAAAGCAGCAAGGCTATTTGCTTCACATTTTCTCACATCTCTTCATTGACCTGAAAGTGAAATGTGCAGGTAAATCTGATAGAACTAATAATTAAACGGTAACGATGGCAGGGAGTTCACAACCAAACCAGACCACAGAGTAATCTACGGGTAGAGATCCCCATTGGAAAATATTTCCGAATTGTTAGTAGACGGCAAAATTGTTGAGACAGAGATAAAGTTGTAGTCAAGCTATGTGAGTTACAGCAACCTTCCATTTCACCACTAGCAACCTGAGGGCACATCTCAAAAATTAGACTATCAAATAACATATCAATTACTAATCATTAGATCTCACTACAAAACAGCACATTCTCAGTTCTCATTCTAGCACAAAACGCTGAGAGCAGAGTTCTACAGTTGTTACATTATTTTATAGTTTTACAGTATAGGACATTGTTTTATTTGATCTTTTCACATTTATGTTGAAAGAATTACATATACAAGTAGTTATGTTTGCCTTCAGTTCTTATGACCATAATGTACAAAAAATTTATATTCGAATAGAACATGCATAATTTTGATAGTCCTATATTATTCTAGAATTTGACCACATGAATCATCACTGCATTTTGCTTTAAGCACATTTATAAAATGATGTACATTACCTGGTCTCTGGTGTTGAATCTTTATTGACAACTGTCTGACAAACTCCAGTGGAAGTTTCACCACTTCCTGGTTGAGATTTAAAGACAAAACAACATGGAAATTAATTATTTATTAGCTATCTAGAGGTAGTTACAAAGCTAATGCTAGGTGTCCAGTTCTAGGTTGCTACCATCTTTGCTAAACATACCAGCATAATGCCTGTCGACATTATTGGTTGTAATTGATGTTCCAGTGTGTGTGTGCGTGTGTGTGTAACATAAAAACAAATTTAAAAAAACGGGAAGTGGTTACTATTACAGGGTGCCTTACTCCGCTGTGGATGAACTTGTCTCCCAGTAGAGGAGCCATGACGTTCTTACAGAAGTCCACCATGTTCTGCAACTGTCTGTAGGCCTGTTCTGGTGTCTATACACAGACGACAGCAGGTTATGAGTCATAGGCAGGAGACAGGCAGTCTATTGAAATATGGGTGGCCGTCATCGTGACCAGTACCAGTATTTGTGCAAGTCAGCAATTTAGCACACACGGATTCAGTATGTTGCCACCAGGGGTTGAGAATGCTCAGTGTAGTGTGATTTTTAAGTGAGAACAATCAGGGGTTAAGACGAACCATACCTAAAATCACAGCTAAGCTCCCTTGAGAAATGCCCAAAGAGGAAGGAACTACACAGTAATAGTACATGTACCACTAGTCAGTTAGATTTCACGACTTCCCTCAACAAATAGGCTACTAAAAATGAAAATGGACCCCAATCCTACAGTGTCTCATTCTGAAATGTATCTGTTCATTATTTGCTAAGGGAAGTCAGAAAACCGAACTATTAACACATTTTAAACAATTTTTAGGCTACAAATAAGAGGCAGGTGGAAAGTTGTGCAACTGATACACCGGCTACACATCTAATACATGCCGTAATGTTGAGTTTGTTGTAGAGCTGCAATGGTACACGTGTTACATCACGCCTAATATATTGACAATAATAGTGATAATACATTGAAACGGCTGTGTGTGGACATCTTGCACTTTGCACAGAAAGCAGGCATTGCTATCCACCGGAAATAGAAACCCTATCCCTGTTGGTGTTTGTGCCTTACCTTGTTTGTGCTCTACCCAATGGGCTCGACAGGGAACCTTAGCATGATGATATTTCATCACTAAGCTCTGCACTCAGCCACCTCAATCTGCTGCAACTCTGTGTGATTTATGTATAGTCTTGAAAAACACACACTTACCTGTGGTGCATTTTCTGAGTCTTGTGCAGAATTTTTGAGCAGGCGCAGAACCCTGGAATGCTGGAAAGAATACAATATAAAAAAGAATAATAACAACAGGTTCACATATCAAAGCCAGTAATGAACATGTAAAACTGTTATAACAACATAAAAAGTGGGCTGTCACCAAGCTTTAGGTCATAGACTGCTTAAGAAACCAATGATTATAACATACTAAGACCTGCTCTATCAAATAGCCATCTGAGACCACTTCACCGTTTCCCTGGGAGGAGTTACTGTTTGATATGATCTTCCTGTGACTCATGAGCCAACTTGGAAAATTTGGCACCAATTAAATGGGTAACAACGCTACAACACATACATATGGCAAGCAGTTTTAACATTTATTCACTAGAGTTGACTATTCAGAATGAATATAACAAATATCTGCATTGTAATTTTAACTAGTCGTAATTAATTGTGACAAGCCATAATTTTGATTCAATATATCTATAACATAATTTTGAATAGTCAAAACAGCAGTTTTCTGTAATTCAGATTTGATTAGTCAAAACTAAATTACAGATATCCGCAATGACGTCACTGAAATAGATACTCGGCTCGTCACACATCCCAAATGGAAGATGCAGATATCTGTAATTTAGTTTTGACCAGTCTAAATAATAGTTGCAGATATCATATGTTTCAATAGCAAGACAATCACTCATAATTTTGCCTATCTAAAACTCATATTCCAAACATCCATAATTACATTTTGACTAGGTAGAATGAGAGTTGAAAATATCTGCAAATTGAGATATCTCCAATAAAAAATAATTAGAAGATAGCTCAAACTTAATAACAGATATCTACAATTATATTATGACTGGCTGCAATTCCAGTTTCAGATATCTTTAATTCAGACAATTCCAGTTTAAGATATCTACCACTGATGTTGACTAGTTATAACATTATTTAAGATATCC
Source organism: Amblyopsis rosae (assembly GCA_025399935.1). Classification (NCBI taxonomy): domain Eukaryota; kingdom Metazoa; phylum Chordata; class Actinopteri; order Percopsiformes; family Amblyopsidae; genus Amblyopsis; species Amblyopsis rosae. The sequence continues at coordinate 18,366 of JAODTR010011783.1, read as the reverse complement.
TAAAAGGACAATGTAGATATCTTAAATTGAAGGGGATTTAAGATATATTTAACTGTAATTGTGACTATTTAGAATTACATTATAGATATCTGGAACTGGAATTACAGCCAGTCATTAGTCTGTTAAAGATATCAACAATAGGATATCAGCAACCAGTGGCAGGAGATGTTTTTTAGGTGGTGGGGATGAAAGTGTGAAGAAAATGTTTCAACTTAAGCCTGTACAACTATGCTTTTAGTTATTAAAACCAAATATGAAGCCAGAGTGAAATCTGTCCCAGCCGGGACTTGAACTCCGATCTCCCGCGCAAAAATGAACCACATTTCAAGGTCGCCACCAGAAAGTTATTATAGATAGCACCATCTCATGTATTGAAGTATTTGTGAGTAAGATTTACGTAATCTATGGCTGCAGTGCAACTGTCTTGACGTAGTTACACATTTATGACATAGACTAGGCTCTACATTGGCCACTGGTCAACAACATACGCAATTAGACATCTCCCTATTTAAAAAAAAAAACACTGAAATATTCCCCTTCCAAGAACGGTCAATGTACAAACCTATGTTATGTGCAGGGGAATTGTCAAGCTATTATGGGAAATGCTGAAATGTGCACATTTTAGACTACACATGGTTTTACATCCTAAAAGCCTACGAGGGGGGTGTCATATTTTTTTCACATTTCTGAAGCCAAAAAAGCAAGAGAAGATTGCAACATAAACACAAGAACAGGACATCATGGGATGGTATCTGATGATGCAAGACGATATTTCAGAACTATTATTTGAGGAATGTGCTATTATTTCCTTTGTAATATATCTAACTGTTATCAAACACCAATCGCCTACATGCCAGGTGCAAATAGCTTACTTTACAGGGCATGCCTGCAACAAGGAGGGTGGTGCATTGAATAGTGGACTATAGTGGACTTGCCAAAGCCGGTAGCCTTATGATGGTCATCAAAGTAGTCAAATAAACAAATGTAACTCCAGTCATGCTCCATCGGACATGTATATAAAAAAAATAAAGATGATTTTGTTCTTTACAACACCCCCCCGCGCCTTAGAGATATCTGTAATGAGAAACCCCATAGACATCAATGGCGACAGGCGTTTGAACCTGACTAGTCAAAACTTTATTACATACATATATAACTGTACTAGTCAAAGTGACGTTATAGATATCTTCAATTAAAGTTTTGACTATGCGAAATAAGGTTGCAGATATCCGTAAGCAATATCCAGTCTACCGTACTGAATGCATGTTAAAACGGCTTGCCATACACCGGGGTTGTTTTGAGGACATAATGACGTCAGCCATATTGTCATTTATATCATATATAACGATGATAAAGCGTCATTTGACATTTAATGTCCCTGCATTTTTACTTTGTAAATGTGTAGCCGTAGCGGGCAAAGTAGTACCGTACCGGTATAGTTGATAGATCTTACTGCTAGACAGGTATGACAAAATTATACCTTTGCCAATTAGTTAATAATAGGCATAATAACATAAAGAAGTGATGAAAATAAATATTCCCTCCCGCACTGACAAGGTTCCAAACCCCGTCATCGCGGGGTCATAAATGTATAAAGAAATGACTAGTATGGACCATCGGACACATCCCCCCAGCGCCCAGCCGCTAGCTAGCATAGCATCCCACCGGACAGACAGACCTGTACGTGTGCCACTACCAGGCTGCGGTTGCCTTCTCCGTGATAGTTCCAGTCGCTCTCGTCCATTTTGTCCACGTCCATCCCAGATACAAGACACAGGGGAAAGACCATAGATATAAAGAACGAGATCTGTATGGAACAGACGCCGTACACAGACCAGATGGCTCTGGTGAAGTGACGCGAAACTACTTCGGGTTCTTCCGCTTTGGGCTTTACCACGTCCGAAGTCCCGCCTTAATCATCTTCATTCATGTTGTCATCAGATATTATTTTTAAATGCTTACTTTATTGTGGCTTTTTGTTTACGCTAATGTTGACTGGCCTAACGATATTGGAACGACGACTGATCGGGTTATTTTAACACGAAACTTCAGCCTTTAGGATGTTCGTAGCGAAGCCTACATATAGTTTAGTTATGAGAAACCTTGCTCTGCCAGTTTGGTGAGTGCCGGTGTTACGATATTTACGAACCTATTCCAAAATATATATAGTGTCTGACTTTACATATGTTTTATGCGGGGTATGAGCAACAATTGCCACGTTTCGTTTAAGTATTTTATATAAACAAAACTACAGTACGTTATTCACATGATGTATACATAACACTCTGGGATTGTATCATCGGGCACATTAGAGGAGGAATATTCTATCTAGTCTATGAATGACGATGTAGGTACACTGTCCCTGACAGCGACCCGTACCACCATCCGGTAGGTACCATCCTGTGATTGGCAAATGACAGAATCTCGCGCCGCGCCTGTTTTGCTTTGCTTTATATCTTGCATTTTTTATTTTGCACGCATCTGGTAGGCCTGTGTCTAATTTCACTGCTTTTATAACATATTTTAGAACTAATTTTCATTTTATATTACAATATAAAGTATCAACTGCTGCTGCTCTCAATACGTTTGAGCATACTGTACCGGTAGATCGAGTTCGTTTGTTTACTACTATTTTAACATGTTAGCTATATTATTTTTACTACGGTAGTGCCGTATCGTCAGCCTAGTGACATACCTGCACATATTCGATAAATACAATTATTGTATTGATGTGTTTACAAGTGTTCATATTGTTCTCACGTACATACATACATACATACATACATACATACTTTTTATATTTTTGAAAATATAAACAATATACCCCCCCCCCCCTCCGTTAGATTTTAAAGTGCTGCAGTGAATACGTGAATGGTTACTGTGAAACAATATAATTATTTTTTTTGCCTGTCTCAGCTGTGTGGACGGACATGGACTGCCCCCCTACCAAACGCTTCAGGGTCCAGGAACAGGACTTATTGGACCCATTTGGAGACGAAGAATTCACACAGGATGATCTAGAGGAGATTGATGTTCTGTCCTCACAGGCCATAGGAGACCCCAGAACATCGTCTGGACCTCCTTGTACCAGACCAGGGCTGGCTGCTCCAGCATGGACCCAGAACAGAGCATTCCCGTTGGGCAGAGCTATAACAAATCAGAGCTCTGAGAATCCTACGTGGAAAGTGGCAGGTGAGTTCAGAGATGTCAAGGCCTTGCTCACAACTGTCTGCAGTAAATGACACACCTGCTACATTCTACTAGCCTCGCGAGACCATCCTGATCTCGCAAGCTTTCAGTTTGACTTTGCAGTGAGCATTAGTCTGTAGAGGCTTGAAATCATGGCAACTGAAACGAGTAACAACTTATATTACCAATCAGCATTGTATTGATAGCTACAGGCATGATTTAGGTGTGACGACAGCGAAAGCTACTTGAAAACAGCAATGACAGATTGTTCATCCAATCAACTGCCAAGTATTTTTTGAAAGTTCAAACAGTTTAGATGGAGGTCTGCCCAGATGGACTTGTGCTTAACAATCAATGTGGATTGTCAGGTTAGCATTATACAACTCCGGTGCTTTGTTCAACAGGATTCCGCTTTTGGTTCGGTTAAGTAAATAGCTCAGGCAAATGTACACAAAAATAAAACACAGCTACACCAACACCACATTGCGAACATAGTGACATTATCTTCTAATCTAGAGAACTGAACACAACCCAAGCTATGACCCCTTCCTTTTTTTCCCTTTTATCTTACTGCACCTGATGCCATTGCAGTACTCTGCATTCCCATTTTTTAGACGAGTCATACACTGACTGTAGCTCTGTTAATATTAAATAACTGGTCTTTGCCTATTCATCCCAGTCCTTTCAGCACTGGTAAGGGCTGTACATGGATTTAAAATACCCACTTGATGTTTTAGGAGAATCTGGTCGTGCAACAGACAGACAGGACCACAGCCGACTGGACGATGTGGAACTAAAATGCAAGGTACAGTAGCAGTGTCTCTGATGTGTGACCAAAGCCTTTGTCATCTTTGGGCTTCCTTTTTCATTGTACTCAATGAAGTCAAGTGTGTGTGTGTGTGCGCATGTGTGTGTAGCTTAAGCAGGTGGAGCAGGAGCTTCTCATGAAGGAAGGTGAGGTGCGAGTGCTCAGAGACTCCCTGAAAAGTGTACAGCAGGAGAAGGAGGCGCAGAAGCAAGCCCAACACCACCTCCTCCAGGAGAGAGAGAAGGAGCAAAAAGAGCGAGAGCGAGAGCTGGGGAAGAAGGTAAGGGGTCAAATGTCATAGAGAATATACTGACTTTTGAGTTATTTCTATGTATAGATGATGAAGAGCCAGTTGAATGTGTTACACTGGGCTCTTCAGATCCAGTCTCTCCAGGCAGAGATGCACTTTAAGGATGCAGAGATCAACGAGATGAAAACAAAATTGTCAGAGAGAAGCAAGACAGCCTCACCGATGGCCAAACACAGGTTGTTGTTGTTATAATTATGATTATTATTATTATTATTATGATTTTAAATTAATCAAAATGCAGTTCTTGAGGCATTAACTCAAAACATTGGCAAACTGAACGTATAGGAAAAATAACAGAGGAAAACGTGTCTCTTATCTCTTCTGGCTGTTTTCTCTATTCAGCCCTAAGGTGCCGACTTCCATCAACCACATGCATAATGGGGGCAGTGGCAGCACTTCTTCTCCGACAGGAAGCGGTTTCATTACCAAGGAGATTTTTGGGGCTCACTTGCCTTGTAGAGTTAAGAAGTCTCCCAAACCAGCCACACCCATAGATGGTGAGTCTTGATTGGCTATGGGTGATTAATTGGTTTCAGGTTCTATTGCACTGTAACTGTAAAAGTCATAGAAAGTTTCCATGGTTGGTCCTATATAAACAAAAAGATCATCATTTAAAAATTGTATCCATACTTCTCACACAGTTTGACCTAGAGCTCTGAAATGTTGACACAGATTTCTCTCCTGACAAATAATGAGTTAAAGCAAGATTGTGCACAGTTTTCCCCACATACAGTATGTCTTGTCGACTTAAATTAAATCAGACATTTATTTCCAGTAGGCTTTACACACCTAGTTCAATGAGACTAACACACTAACTGGTTTCCATTATAGTACTGCAGCGTAAGCACTTCTGCATTTGCTTAAAACCTGACAAATTCATGTTGCAATCATTGTGATTGCAAAATGACTCCTGACCATCGTCTCTTTTTTTCCATTTGATAGGGATGACACAATTTAACATTGTTCCAACAGAGCATGAAACTAATGTGTTGCACAGATAGTTTATAGCTATTGCTAATTTGCAACTCTGAGCCCAAGTTATATTTGTATTTTAAAGCACAGTTTTAGAAATCAGAATTTGCCGGTTACCAGGCATCTATCCTGGGTTAAGTTATACTGTAACAGCTGTTGTGCTTACTTTTAATAGTATGTGTGTGTGTGTGTGTGTGTTTTGTTCCAGGAGACCAAGCCTCTTGCAGGGACCCCTTCCTACTCCGAGCTAGGACACATAATCCCCACCTTCAAAACCAAGGTCTGTCTGTCTGTCTGTCTGTCTGCCTGTCTGTCTGTGTCACTGTTTGTAACAGTGTGTGTGACTGTGTGTCTGTGGCAGGTCTCCTCGGTGTCTTGTTGCAATCATCAGGATCTCTGGGTCTCTGTCACCTGCTGAGGAGCAAGGATCCTGCTACCATGTAAACACAACCATACAAAACACACCGCACACAGAAAGTACACATATTTACAAGCAGGTATGATTGTAAACATGTACAGTGCATCTGGAAAGTATTCACAGCGCTTACAGCCTTATTCCAAAATTAATTAAAATAATAGTTTCCTCAAAATTCCACACACACAATACCCAATAATAACAAAGTGATAAAACATTTGTTTTTACATTTTTGCAAATGTATTAAAAATAAAATTATCACATGTACATAAATATTCACAGCCTTTGGTCAATACTTTGTTGAAGCACCTTTGGCAGCAATTACAGACTCAAGTGTACTTTTGGGCAGTTTCTCCCATTCTTATTTGCAGGGCCTCTCAATCTTCATCAGGTTGGATTGGGGAGTGTCTGTGCACAGCTATTTTCAGATTTCTCCAGAAATATTCAATCGGGTTCAAGTCTGGGCTCTGGCTGGGCCAAAGCATTCAATCTTTGTTTCTTCAGACCATAGCATTTTCTTTCTCATGGACTGAGAGTCCTTCAGGTGCCGTTTAGAAAACTCCAGGCGGGCTGTCATGTGCCTTTTACTGAGGAGTGGCTTCCGTCTGGCCACTCTACCATACAGGTCTGATTGGTGGAGTGCTGGAAGGTTCTCCTCTCTCCACGGAGCAATACTGGAGCTCTGTCAGAGTGACCACAGTGACCATAGGGTTCTTGGTCACCTCCCTGACTAAAGCCCTTCCCCCCCTGATCGATCAGTTTGGCTGGGCGGCCAGCTCTAGGAAGTCCTGGTGATGCCAAACTTCTTCCATTTACGGATGATGGAGGCCACTGTGCTCATTGGGACCTTCAATGCTGCACAGATCTTTCTGTAGCCTTCCCCAGATTTGTGCCTCGATACAACTGTCTCAGAGGTCTACAGACAATTCCTTGGACTTCATGGCTTGGTGGGTGCTCTGACATACACTGGCAAATGTGGTACCTTATATAGACAGGTGTGTGCCTTTCCAAATCATGTCCAATAAATTGAATTTGCTACAGGTGGACTCCAATCAAGTTGTAGAAACATCTCAAGGATGATTGGTGGAAACAGGATGTGCCTGACCTGATTTTTGTTTGTGTTTTATTTTTACTAAATGTGCAAAAATTTTAAACAAACTTTTTTCACTTTGTTATTATAGGGTATTGTGTGTAGAATTTTGATGAAAAACTTAATTTTTTTTAAATCCATTTTGGAATAAGGCTGTAACATAACAAAATGTGTAAAAGGTGAAGCGCTGTGAATACTTTCCGGATACTGTATTACAGTTGTACAGTGTATACAAGTATAATACAAGAATACTGATATTAAGTAGAGATTTACGAACTGGTAAGGGTTGCAGGTAGGAGTTGATTGAACTCAGCTTCTTTTCAGTGTTGCTGTCTCCATCTAGTATTGGTAGTAATGGTAGGTACTAGCATCTGTCTGCTTAGGTGGACCTGTGGTTGTGTGTGTGTGACAGAGCAGACCAGGAGACCAGGACGGTGCAGAACCTGGCCCTGACGGGCCTCACTATGCTGAGCCAGAGCCAGGCTGGACCTGCCAACACCCGGTAAGCACTAACTGCTAGAACTGCTGTTCTACTGCTAGCTAGCTAAAACTACAGCCTGTAACCTTTCAGTTAATAATGTCATATTATACCTATTCATTTTATTGTGCCGACCAAACCTTGACAAAGGTCATGAGAGTGGGTAATGGTGAATGGACTGCATTTCAATACAGCTTTCTTTTTTTAAGTTTTTTTTATTTTTTACCTTCCAGCCACTCAAAGCGTTTGCCTCACATTCACACACACATTCATACACCGATGGTGGAGCCAGCCTTGCGAGGCGCTGCCTGACCACCGAGAGCAGTTAGTTATGTGTCTTGCTCAGGAGCACTTGGTGAGGAGTTAGCGGGGTTCCAACCAGTGACTTATTGCGTAGCTTCTGAGGGAGCACCCTATGGCATTGAAGGGAGAGATCCAGTTTAAAACATCAACACGTTCTCTCTAGAAAGACTGACTGCACCTTTAATCGTCCTCTCTGCCAGGAGGCATTCAGGAGCTGTTCTCCTGCTCCCTCTAGTGGACCTCCATCTGTCCCAGCTCTACCAGGTTCTCAGCTCCACAAATCCCACTGGGACCGCTGCCTCTGCTCCTAGTGCGTGTGGCACCGGTCCAGCACGTCTAGCAGACAACCTGGCCATGCTGGAGGAGAACGGCCTGGCTGCCCTCAGGGTTCTGCTCCTTCTGCTGGTGCACAGTGATGAGGTCATCGCTATCAAAAACTACCAATGATCGTCATAGATTAGTTGAATGTGCTGTAGCTGCTTTTGTTTTGTGTTTTAATATGGTCTGGCGGCTGATCTTCAGCAGGTTGTGGAGGCTGTGCTTTCTGAGAGACACGCCCACCTGGACCAGGTACAGTACACATGCTTGTGCACGTGTACACACACACACACACACACACCGCCACTGCATTACTGCTTGTCTCACTCCTCCACTTGATTTCTGTAATTTCTGTCATTTACTGTCTGTGAATTAGGATGGGACAACTTGCACATTGTAGTTATTTGAGTGGGCTTATATACTGTACAGCTGGCTTGTTAGCATTCTGCTGGGAGCTAATAGCCACGTCACCACATTGTGTGTCTTCAGAACGCTGTGCTGCGGATCGTGCTTGGGTTGTGTCGGGGTCAGAACCCGGCTCTGGTCAGATCTGGTCTGAAGACGCTGTCCGTTCTGATGGAGCGCACGCCGCGCACACACTCACACAGGCGAGCGATCACGCGATAACTCTTCCGCCACCGGGGAATGTCAGTGTGTTGATGGTTGCATCGCGCTGTCTGTCTTAACTGCGTGTCTGTGCAGGTGGCAGGACGTGCGTTGGAGCCAGGCGGTGTGCGCGTGCGTGTCACCAGACAGAAGCGTTCAGACGGTGAGGTCGTGCGTGTGTGTTCTGCGGAGTGTGTGTGATTTGGACCACGCGGCTGTTCAGCTTTGCTCTCAACACGGTGAGAACCACGCACCTTAAATCACTGGACACACTTCTAAGTAACCGTATAGCTTTCTCACTGTCCATACTGTGTGGTGACATTAGGGATGAAATAACCAGAGGCCTTGGGAGAGATAGGAACCTACGGCCCATGTCAATTTAGCTTTCATTTATAACATTTGTGTGTCTCGGTGCTGTAGAGGTGTGTGTGTTCCTCAAGCTGTTTCGCTACATCAGAACCAGACCAGACCCCCATGCAACGCACACACATTGGACCCTGCTGGACTACCAGGTATACTGTATGCATGTATCATTATTTATTTTACACACATGTAATGGAGCTGCTAACCTTAGTTGTGGTATTGCAGGTTGTCTGTTTGTTGACCAGACTCTTGACCCAGAAAGAAGAAACATGGACAGCTTACAGTGAGGCCAACTGTCCCTGTTATACTGAGGTAACACCCACACTAAGTGTATAAGGCTAGTGGTATGTGAGTTGTGTAAACTGTATTTGGTGATGTGGGTTTCTCTCTAGCTAATACAGGTTGTAGTTGTCATTCTACATCGCCAGTGGTTGGAGCTGAGAGAGACGAACCTTACACACACTACAGGTACGCTTACACTGTGTCACATTACATACACAGTAAAACATCTTCGTTTAGCTAGAAAGTGAAACACGGCTATGCCATGCCAGTGTGAAGCTACTCTCCTTTCCCCCCTCTGTGGCCTGTGTATCTCATAGCTGAGTTGCCCCACACTGATGAGTTGGTTTATTTTGCCTGATAGTTTGGTCTCTTGGTATCTGCTGAGGTCAACAAACTGTTAATTCCCCTACACACAATATTTAACTTTTTGGAAATGTCTTCAAACTGGTCAAAAATAACAAAGATAACGTGTTTTTGTAACAACAAGGAACCTTTATAACGCTAATCGCAGATAAGTTCTGTATTTGATGTTTTTAGAAGTGATTTGACCCATGTAAGCAGCAACGTGGAGGCATATAAAACAGGACTCAGCGAGGAAGTAGTCAGCGAGCTGTCAATCAAGCGGGCTCTGTACACTCAGGCCGTCTTGGGGAACGTTTGATGTGTACAGCACTTTGGTCAGCATTGGCTGTTTTTAAATGTGCTTTATAAATAACTGACTTGACTAACATTACTCGATAATTGACTCTAGTCACAATCTGGTGGCAAGTTGGGTTGTTTAATTTCTACTGTGGTGCGTGCAAGTGTACGTACACGCAGGTGGCGTGTTTGTATCAACAAGATCACCTAGGTGACGTGTGGTGTGCCACGGAACTATAGTCACATTCTCCCAGAAAGTGACCTCTTGGCACTCTTCTTACGAGTAGTCTGAGTGGCTGCCCACCTCCGGCGGTTATCTAGAATTCATAGAAGTGCGGTTCCATACGTCACCATTGTTTTAAATGGAGTGTCAGTGGCTTTATAGTTTCAGCCTCTTCCATCCATAAGCACTACGTCACATCAGCAACCCTGTGCTTGAATGTATGATACATAATAACTGTAACCTCGACACAGGACTCTCAGACTTTCGGGAAGTGATAACGTCGATTTCCACTGGCCGGTAGCATTGTCATTCATCCATAATTTCCATTGCGTAATTAGTGCGCTGCTTTATTTACTAATTAAACCAATCAAACATTTAGTTTCAGCAGAAGCAATCGTAGCCTAGACATTTTACAAATGTAGAAGACCTGTGAAGACAGTCCTGTAGTTTAGTTTAACGTCCGACTTGGTCGTTGAGTTGCGTAGTTGATCGTCGTGCATGACGATCCAACCCGTACAAGCGGTTCCTGACTGACGCAGTTAGCCAGCGCTGTGTACCAGGCTTAAGTGTTTAAAGGCTGGCTCTGCGAGACTAGAGTGGATTTACAACCTGTGCTTCCCTGCAGGGGGCGTGTCTGTCCTTAGAGGCGGCTTGCTGTTGCTCCACTGGCTGCAGCAGCAGGTCTGTTTCTCTGAGGCCGTCACCGCCGTCATACACATGTATGACCTGCTGCTAGCACATGCTAAAGACACGCTAACACACATGCTGTTGGAGGAGGGGGAAGGTACACGCATGCACAACACAACTGTTTACATGTACCCTATATTTGTTTTAGTTTTTTTTTTTTTGGGGGGGGGGTTACACATTAATTTTACAATTAGGATGACTACATCCACTTTTACAATTGCTTTCTAAAAAAGGTTGCCAGTAATGAAATGCATGTTTATGTTCGCAAAAATAATAATGGGATGTTCCCACGGTAACCTGTAGACAAACGAATGTTTCCTGTTTCCTGTCAGAGCTGGCTCTGGAGGAGATGTCCCGCCCTGAAGCTGAAGACATGGACACAGAGCCTTGCTCCTGATTGGCTGGCAGCATGCATGATGAGTCAGTCGGCAGCAAAGCACCAGTGGGACGTTTTCAGCAAATTAAAAACTATGAGGAAGTTGGACAGTCGTCATGACTTTAGACATAAAATACAATTTGCTGTCTCCTCCTAGAGGACAGCTGACAAACTGCAGATGAACTGCAATACTAAACACATGCTTGCTGTACTACATTAGTATTGTATGTTAGCACAGTGTATTACTAACATTTTCATAAGACATCAATGGAATTATTAAAAGGGAAATGTATCATTTTAGATATTGAACTTCCCTTAAACGTCTACCCTGTAGCTTCATCACCAAGGTCAACACACCGTCATAACTAAGGTATGCACTAAGCAAGGTATGCAACCTTTGCTTGGTATGTGATGACATGGAAAGTATTTTTTCCTTCAACCACTATTTACTTGAATTCCATTGTTTATCAAAAACATACTTCCAACGTCTCTACTTGTACCATATTCTGACTACGTTGGTAATGAAAAATATAATTGTTTAATTTATGATTCATTTTGGATTAAATATGGATGTTATAATTTTAAAAAGGACTTTTTGCTGCACATTTTATGAGACATTGTCTCGTCTCTAAATGAATGTCTCAGCGCACTGTACTTGACATTTACTTTCTGCACTGGATTTGACAAGGTCACATTTCTAGGTAGGCCAAAAAAAACAAAAAAAAACTTCATGTAAGTAAAGATGAATTGAAATGCACCTCAAGAAAAATAGTACCCACTGGTAGTTACAATCTTAAAATCTGTTTTATTTTGTTCCTTTCCAGTTGCCCTATCACCATAAGTTGATTTGTAGCTTTAATTACCAGAAATAATATTTACATAGCATTAGATGGAAATAACCATAAGATAATAGTTTATTCATCTTTATTGACATCTGCTGTCAACTGTAAGGCCTATTGTCTGGCTCAGGACTGTTAGCTCCTGATTGGCCAGTGTCAAGTCAAGACAGGAATGTAAACATGAGATGAAAGGGAGAAAGGCACCAGCCAATCAAGTAAGTAATCCAACAGCATTTTAGGTGTTCTTAGAGAGTGGGCACCACCTGATCGTCACTGTCTTGTCGAGTGTGCTGCAGCACTTGTGTGCTGGTAGGTAGCGTGTGCGTCGTGTGTTGCATTCTGCGCGGCGGTAGAGTAGTGTGCGTGTTGCTGAGCCAGGGGTGCATGAGGAGTTCAGCTGCAGTCAGTCTCTCGGATGGTCGCTTCCTGAGCATGCAGCCAATCACACACCTGGCCTGTGGTGACAGCCAATCAGGGAGGTGAACTGCTGCTTGTCGTATCTTTGCGAATAGTGTGGCGGGCCGCGTGTCCTGGAATGGGTATCGACCAATTAGCATAGTGTACAGAGACACGCCCAGACTCCAGATGTCTGCGGCGCGCCCGGAATACGGGGTGCCGTCATTGGTCAGCAACTCTGGGCCTACGTAGGCGGGGCAGCCATGCCTGTCAGTCAGAGCGTCGTCATGAAGATGATTCAAAAGTACAGCCTCTTCTAGCACGTCTAGTGCTAGGCTAGTCCTGGAAATTAATTTGCAGTTAAAATCGGCATACAAATGAGATTTTAGTGTTTTTGTTGCAGAGCAGCCACTGATTTTATGTAAATCAGTTGTTTTGGCATCTGACTGCTTGACTGACCTGTGTAATGCTGACATCTAGTGGACTAATTCAGTAGTTCTCAAAATTTTGTTAGCTTATGTACCCACCAATCTTTAATTATTTTTATAGAAAAGTACTGGACTACAGTTGGCACATTATTTAATGATACTAAAAAGGTTTGAAATGTTGCCTAAAAATGAAAAACGATACTTTTATTATTACAAAATTGTCACATTCTTCTCCTACACTATTAGGAGTATGCATGTTTGAGGAACACTGATCTAGCTTTAGTTACATCACATTATGAGAAGTCTCTGTCATCTGCAGGCTGCATAGTGATGATGTAATGACTGCACCACCCAGAACAGAAAATGCGGTACAGTCATTTACAGCCGGGACAGTAAATGAGCGCACCACCCAAAACAGACAAGAGTTGCTGTTCAGCAGCAGCAGCACCACCACCACCACCACTACTGACCTGTCTGGGTCTGTGAAGACGAATCGCCGCAGCTTGGCGTCCCGCAGGACGACGCCTCGCGCGTGGCACCGTTCCACGGCTGTCAACATCTGGGCGAACAGCCGCCTGGCCTCCGCCTCGCGCACACGCCTGCACTCGCGCACGTACGTGTGCATGTCACCGTAGTGCCGTGGCAGGAAGACGTGCACGAGGCCCTGGCCCGCCACAACGTCCAGTGGGCTGCACACGTTGTCGTGGAGACCAAGGCGAGCGCACGCTACGAGTCGATCTTGGCAATCCCGCAGAGGAAGTACCTGGTGACCATGACAACCAACAGATGCCATGTCACTGTCTGTGGGCTGTGCACCATGACTGCAGTGTGTGTGTGTGTGTGTGTTACCTTGTATGTGTACTGCTGCTGTGTGTGTTTGTGAATGGCAAGATCAGGCTCCAATCCCTCTCGTGCTTCAGGCACACTGTAGGGTCCAATGCTGGACAAGGATTGGCTGGTGGCTGGTGAATGGGCGTGGCTCCGAGACCTCAGAGATGGTAATATGCCGGAGGAAAGGGGAGGAGTCAAGCGGGCTTGTTTGCATTTCATAAGGTGCTCCTGGGGTTCATCCAATAGTCTTTTCAGACACACCTGAGACCTTGTGGGTACACCCACATTCATCTGGGAGACATGGATTACATTATGCATGCAGAGATTAAGTAAATGCTTGGCTGCTATTCCGGTTTATAAGAAATCGTTTGAGTTATTGAATTTAGGTATTCAACTTTTTAAGTTGGCACACGTAATGTAAACTGCCCCATAACGCAACAGGCTGTAAGATTATGTAATGTAGTTTATTTAGTTATAATTTCAGTGCATTGTATTATGAAAAACACAACATTTAACAACATGTTTGTGTGCTGTGTGTGTTGGTAAATTTCACTTTCGCTCTGACAAAGTGAATCAAGGCTTATTTTCTGATTCACGTAAACACCCTCACAACACATGACATGACCAGACATGACATGTCGTCATGGTGAGTGCTGTAGAGTGTTTACCGTTAATTACCTTTTACGGTAGTTTAAAATTCATGTTTTTTGGTTTTGATTTTTGTTTTCACAAACTCGCGAATTAATACTCGGTAAGTACTCACATTTTGGATAACGTGTACAGTATGCTAGTTAATGGACATGTTGTTCTGATAGTCTTACCGTACGGTACCTCGTCATGAAAGTTTCGATCTGGTCCAAAAAGAATCTGCTGCGGAGACAGTGTGGTTGTTCCTCTGTTAAGTGGCTCGGCACGGTTTAACGCGGTAGGCCTACTGTACACGTACTTCCATACAAAAATATTTTCTTGTACAGAGCAGAGTCGTCGGTTCCACCAACCTATTCTGACCTCCTCCACATAACGCAATCATACATCGAACTGACGATTTAACCGCTATCCGCCTAATATCATGGTGTGTCCTCGGTTGATGTCGTCATGTAGAGGGCGGAGCCTCCTGTTGCAATACTGACACACTCAGTGAAGCATTTCTGTGAAATCATGCATGTGTGTTGCAACAGACTGCTTCTCCAGCACAGATATATGAATGGCGCTGTACTTTAAATCTATGCGCATATACGGTGGTCGCGTAGCCTACTCTCTAGGTACAAATTCTGTGATGTTACGTGTCAGAAAAATATATTCCGTAGAGAGCAAAACAAACAGGGTATATAAAGAAATATAGGCCTACTAGAGAACGTATACATGCCAACAAAACATAAAATGTTCAACCTGTCCAACAATCGCATATTTGGCATAACAAATGCTATTCATCTGAATTCCATTGTAAGAAAGCTCTAAAATGCATCATTAAATTGTAGACGCTACTTCTTCATCTTGTGTTGATGTAGGCATGGATCTTTTATTGTATATTTTGAATTCTTATGTTTATGAAAATTGTTTCAATGGCACTATTGTTTAACTAGAAGCTTGCCAACTGCTTTCTCGTGTAGTCTCCAGTGCACCCACATCCATAAAATACTAATATTATTTTGATCTATCTGTGATGGAGATCGTCCATCCCCCTCGGGGAATCGAATCCCGATCTCCCACGCAGAGAGCGGAGGCTCCTACAAGTCAGGCCAAAAATCCATGGGCTCTGGCCTGCGTCGCCAGAGCGTCCTATGAGGTGTCGGAGCGTGAGGATTAACACCGCACAGTTACCTGCTGGCCACCGTTACATATCTATTTTGCTATTGTTCACTTCTGCTGCACATTCATGCTTTCATTTACATTTGCTTCAGCCCACTGTACCACTATGAACAGACACAAGTGGATTCATGCAATTAGGTCAGCAGCTAGTAGCTTTTATCCAAAGACACTTATAGTGAGTAGGCCAGAGGCCTATAGTTCCAAGTATTATCTATCATCATGAGTATCATCATGTCATCATCACTTATCCAAATCTGTGGATAATATGTTTGCATCCTTTTAGCTAGGAGTCGACCACCATATCTTACCCCCGTTATACATTATACTCTTTATCAGTGTAATGATCACTCTGAACACTTATGACAACACATTAGGTGTTTTCTGACAATCACGGTGTCCTAGTAAGTTAGTTAGCCAATTGTACCATGATCTACAGTAGATCAATATACAAGCAAATTTCTAAGCACAGGCACCTTGAGAGGCAATGAATATATTTTTCTTAGCCTATGAAATGAGTGAACCCCTTCTGCACTCTCCCACCTGGATAACACGTGATGGAAAACACCTTTGTGATGATACTGTTGGTTGACTAACAAGCATTCTCAGCATTCATCATCATAGCCCCTTTTCTTTGACAATAGACACAAAGTGCTTCACATTTATGGATAAAAATATAAGAAGTTTATACAGCATGTAATAAAACATTGTATCAGGACAAGCCCATTCCTAGGACACAGAACCGGAAATTGGGTCTAATTTGGTCTCATAAATAACAAATAGCACACAATATTTTATATTTTAATTATGTATGTTAGTGTGTGTATACTGTGTATTTGACAATTAAAAAAAAATACTGACTTTGATTTTGTTGCTGTCATTATAACAACTAGTTAGCAAAAAGTTCCGATAGAAGCCATATCATTGTTTAAAAAATGTTTGACTATAGTGAGTGACTTTAACAAAGATTATATTGTAAAAGAAGCATTACACATGTGCACTTTCTATTTCTGCCTCACTGTCACTTTATAAAGTTATTTATTTAATGGAAGAAGGTGCATTTTAGTAAAAAAAATGTGGTTAATTACAGTATAATGAAAGTATGGCATTCTCTACTGTATGCCTTTGGTCTTAATTGCCCATGCTGGTCAATAAGAGGCTCTCGCTGTAGGATTTTGTATTTTTGTATTTTATGTTGACAATATAAAATATTAACATGAGAGATGTCTTTATTAGTAAAAGCGTGTGGGTGTTGTCTTGATTGGATGGTTCCAAATGGCCTAGTTAGACCAACACTGACCTAATTATACAAACACGCACACACTGAAAAGATATATTTATAATACATGATGAAATATTGAAGAAATATAGGAGCAGGGAGATAGAGCGTGTGTAAATGTGGGCCAGAAGTGTAACATGAATGATTTATTGCTGTTCCCGCTTCTGTATGAGTAGTAATTTCTTATAATTTAGGAGAGTTCCTTACATAATCCCAAAGTTATCTTTTGAAAAATAAAACAATCTTCTCTCTTTCTTTCTCCTGTCCTCTTCTCTCTTAGTGACAGCCTGGTCAGAACATTTGTTCTGTACATCAGATGCAACATCAGGCAACACACATACACACACACACACTCATCCAAACACATTTCCTTGTGTTGCATCTAAGCACGCTGTTGTCTGCGGTAACCATCTGCAATCAGCACACAATGCTGGCCTCTTTCTTTCTCACATACACACACACGCACACAAATGCACGCACACACACACACACACACAGTATAATCAGTATAGGTCAACATATAACATCTTGCAATTTCTTTGCAATATATCGTAATACATATAACTGTATTAGTTGTTGACTTGTTTGTTCTAAAAGTCTGATGAACTGATGATTGAACATGAATCGAACATCATAATGTACAAACACTGCTTTGATGCTTTTGTGTTTTCGGATGTCCCAAGAGAGGACAGTGGTGCATGTTCAAGAGGTAGACTACCCTATGACTTCTAGGGGACCAGGTGTTTGTAACCAAACTAAATAAAGACCATATTGATGTGCTGCGATAAATATTCTCTCTTGATGCACACAGCAGCAAGCAAAGTGTAAAGAGAATTGTTGTGGATTATGAACACGTCTGCTGGGATTGTGGCAGTCAGCCAAGTATGCTTGCTGTAGGACGCAATGTTCTTCTGTCTATATATGCCGCACAGTACATAGAGCATACCGAGCATTTTAAACATAGCCATTGTGTTTTGATATATCAGACAAATATGTTACAAATGAATGACATATGAATTACTGTGACTTTTGAATCTCCATAGATGATTGACTTCAGTGTGTGCGTGAGCGTGCGTGCGTGAGCGTGCGTGCGTGCGTGCATGTGCGTGTGTCTTTGTTGCATCATGATGACATCCTGTGCAGGTCTAGTGAGGAGTTCTCACAGGACACAAACACACAGAGACAGTCATGTGACCTTGGATGGAGTCATTATGTCACTAGGATTACTGTTGATTACATCATAGATTCTTGTTTCAGATGTCCTGCTACAGTATTTGGGCCATAAAACATAATAAAATGCATGTGCGTGCGTGTGTGCGTGCATGCGTAGTGTGTGTGTGTGTGTGTGTGTGTGTGAATGCTATTTCCTGTCACTAGCTATTTCCTTTCTTATAATGTGATTATAATTTATCTATACCTGTTTATACATGAAATCAAAATAATCTGTATGGAATAAAATTGGTTGGAATAATATTAATTGAAATAATGTACATCTAAATACTAATATAAACCTTTTCTAACTATTCTAAATCTAATTGTACTTGTGACGAAGGTAATCTCACAAATTACATTTGTTCCGGTTAGACATTTGTGAACAAGAACATACTGTACTGTTGGAATATGGGTGGTGTCTTCTCACCCAGTTCCAGCCTGTTCGTTTATGGAGTTGAAGTAGGAGGAGACACTGTGTCCAAGTTTATCAAAATCAGCTTTAATATAATAATAGTA
>JAODTR010011762.1:1408-28332 GCA_025399935.1 Amblyopsis rosae | reverse complement strand
AATTAATATCTTTTTTGATACTAATTAATAGCTGTCAGATTACTTTTGAGACGAAAACCGCAGTTATATACTCTCTCGTGCCAAAACAGCTCTGTTATTCACAGGCAGCGGGAGGGAGAGACGAGAGCATTATGAAAATCTCACTTTATATGGATTCTGTATGACTATATTGTATGCTGCATTGGCTGTCTTGGCTAATTACTTACTTACTTCCATAGCTAGTTTAGCCTAGCAAAATGCTATTTAGCCTATCTTAAACAAACAACAATTTCCCATTTTAGTTTTAAAGGACCCATTCCATGAAAACAAAGTTGTAGTAGTTTTTGGAATTAGCAATGTCGATGTGCCACGGATAAGTCTGTATTGGCCAAAAAAGGGAGAGAGGCAGGGAAACAGGCGAATGAGAGAAAAGTGCATATGTTGCGTAGATTACTGCACACATTTTGTTTGATAACGCCCCTATGAGGATATGACCGGCTAAGTAGTATTCAGCGAAATATGCAAGGCAAGAAACTGATGTTGATCGCCAGTACACAAACCGTAAGGAAAAGTTTATTGCAGATGACCAAATCTGTAAATCTAGTTTTTGATACAGTAACTGGTAGGCTACCATAGCATAAACAACTCAAGTCTACAGAACAGATATTGTTAAGAGTGATGCACTATGCACATCAATAACTACATTAGATTAATATAGGCTATTGTTCAGAAACAGTAAACGGACTATATAAATAAAATTGACTGACTGACTAAATTAGAAATAGGCTGCTTTAATAATGTTGTGTTGATTTACTTAACCTAAACTTTATTCACTCGCGTGTCATACCGAAATTGTATCCCCTGCCGGAAATTTATTGCCGTTTTTGCCGCTTCGAGAGTTGTCCCCGCTCCCTCGCCGCTAGGAACGCATGAAAACCATGCGCTTTCAGCTCCACTCGCAGCTTCAACAGATTGTTTCGCATGTTTCTGAGGCAGCTAGAGACTGACTGAGCCACTACTTCAAAAATTCAAAAATAATAAGTTTAACCGGCTAGTATTTATGGTGGTTCAACTCTGGCAGATCAGCATTAACTTATTATATTTGCTGCTGATTTAACTTGTTTACCATATATGGATGGCCCTATGTGGACCGCGGCTCTAGTCAGTTTAAAATAACCTTAAGGTACTGTAACTAAATCTTAGCCAATTTTGCAACCTGAAGTAGGGCAAATTAGCAGTGGTCGAGGTTGTGATAGCGAGGAACATCTGTAATGTAAATACATTATTTGTGTTGTGCTTTAATACTCACAGTCAGAAATCTGTTGGTGTCTCTGTAAATCCCAGAGCTTGTGTGTTTACCTTGCACTACATCACAGCTTGGATCAAAACACTGTCACCAACAACCACAAGGGTCAGCTTCTGCATTATGAATTTCACCCCCTTGCATTACATCCCAACCCATCTTAACCCTGTAACCAACACCTCCAGCTGCCCAGGATTTGGCAGCAGTGTTTTGATGACAGGGATGTCAATGAAGCAAATGCTCGCCCCTGTATTTACTGGCACAGACTCAAGAGTTGATACCAGCTTTCCAGACTACCACCACCTGCCCTTCACTCCGATACAGTCCTGGAAAGTGTGCGCGTGTGTGCGTGTGTGTTCCCATTGCTATCTAGTGGGTGGAATAGAGACTGATGTGGACAGAGAAATGTAAAAAAGACCACAGTGTTTTGGTTTGTGTTGTTGTGTGTGTGTGTGTGTGTGTGTGGGAGAATGCATTTTGAAGCATGCCTGTGAGATGGTGGATGCAGCATTCCTGAGCTAAACCACACTGTGTCACTCACACACACACATACACACTACTGGCCGCAGGGTAGAAAAGGTGACAAATGGCCTGCTAGGAATTCATATGATGAGGTTGTGTGTTTGTCTGTGTTTGAGAGAGACAGTGAGAGATGGTCAAATACTGAAGTATTGCGGATTACAGGATGGACTCTTTCTCACACAACCCTTCACACAATCACATCTTCACATCTTTGGCGGTGGGGAAACTAGTACGTCACATGTTAACACATGTAAACACATGAGGCATGTTTAGGAGGGTTCAGTTCAGGAGCGATGGAGCTGCTTTTGAACAACATTTCAGTCAGTTGCAGAGTGAGAGTGCAGTAGAGGACAATGTGGGCATTGTTGTTTTTTTTTTGGCATCTGTCTGTCTGTACAATTGCTTTATGGCACATAATTCACTTCTTAAAGCATATCCACTGTGCATATATTAGTGGTGTAATGGTTCTGAAACCAAGACCGAAACCTCAATGAGAACGTCCACGGTTTCTGAAGACAGAATAACGGTCTGCACACACTCGCCCACAAAAGCAGGCACAGCCTAGTGAGCTCTTGTATACGTTGCTACTGTAGCAAAACCGTTGCATTTATTTATTTAACAATTAACACTAGATTAGAATCGCTGAGCTTTTCTATAGTTATCATAACAACACCAAGCGACGTATAGTCATGTGTTCTCATTCATGGATTACAAATCAAACGGGATTTTGGAACACTCCTCGTAGCCTATAGCAGGGTTCCCCAATACATTTTACCCAAGGGCATGTCAAGGATGCCATGCCAAGGGCGAAGATGTCTGGGGTTTAACACGCACCCAACACACATACCCACCACAAAGACCCATCACACAGATCCACCACACTGGCATGCACACACCTTTTTATATCAGACTTAAAATATATTTTTTGAATGACTTTGAATTTCAAAAATACAACTAGCAATACCAGTAACCTTAGGCAAACATAACTGTGAAACGTTTCTACAAAGGCCTGAGACATAATAGCCTATGTCTGCATAGCAACAATAACAGGAATGCTGAATGAGCTTTCCACAGACGGCAATCAATCAACAGCATCTATACAACCACATTCATTCACCTCAAGAAGAGTGTGAGCAAAACACACTGGATGAAATTTTATTAATTTGTACTGTAATGTTGTTTTCTGTGTTTTTTTTTATGCTCACTCAGTATTGTTATGATTATTATACCACAATAAGATTTATCATGGGAAAAAATAGATAAACGTTAACTCACCAATCATTGAGCAAAGCGTTGTTCGTCATTCAACCTTGTAAAAGCGACCTTGCTATTTCTATGCCATGCTAGACTAGGAGCCATACTCCCCTCCCCCCCACAGAAACACACACACACACACACACACACACACACACACACACACGTTCACTTCAAACACATTTCATGCACAATAAAATCTCTTTTAAATAGACATGACCTTTCAGGGTGAACACGCCCCACACCCCAAAATCGACTTTTTGAAGCTGCACGTGTGCTGCGTACAGTGGTTATCACGTCACAGACATAGGAAGGGGGGGTTTTCCATGGTTTCAACCGGGCAACACGGCCCACAACAATAAACCTGGTCCACAAACCTCGATCCACAGAGCAAGATGTTCATCCCCAGGTGATCCAGCACGACCCATCCCAGTGTTTATGTAACATCTGTACAATATGTCTACCATAAACATCTCATGTGTATATAGAGGCACCTGATCAAGCCAATCATGGAGTCAGGTACGATATGACACCAAGGCCCATTGACAGCGAGTGCAGGGTCATCGGAGCAGAAGACAGGACCTCTACAAAGCACAATTGTAGTTAGGGTCCACGTGTCCCTGGTTTGAATTCCCTTTAGTCTTTAATGCCCCCCCTACAATAGTTATTGATTAAAACACAGAACATGAACTCTGACCTATGTCTAAAACCTCCAGGGTAAGTGGTATTTATGACCTCTTACCAAGCAGATACAGTATTCCTTTGTATATTTTGTTGCACAGTCAAACTGTAAGTGCAGGAACAGGCTGTGGCCCACTGGCTCAGCTGATAGGTGCATACTTTTCTTAAGTGGATAGCGGAAAGCATGTCTTAAGCTTTAAGCTTTGCTCGCTTGACTTTTTATATCTAGTCTAGGGAAGTACCCAGTCAGGTCACATAAATGTGGCAGGTCTAAGCTTTTCTAAGTTAAACATGTTCTATTGGCAGAATATAATATATAGTGATACCATGGATTGTATGCATCTTTGTCCACACAATTATTTCCCAATGAATACAAAGGTAGTTCAATGAAACTCATCTGTATGGGAGCAGAAGTGGAACATTTCCAGTCTTGGTGGATAAGACGTTCCAAGCTACTAACAACATTTTGCATTGACTTGAATGGAGCGCTGGAAATTTCGAACACAGCCTTTTGATGCTGTATAAACAGGGATCTTATATATTGTGTTTTTCTGTGGGATCAGCTCCCCCTTTCCCTTCCAAAGATTGAACAGAGATTGAACATTTGCACATCTCGCTCAACTGTTTTCTCTGACACAGTGGTAGCTATTGGGCTAGCCATGTTATTGAACATATTGTTTCTGGAATGTTATTGTATTAATGAAATGAACAAGTTAAGACAATTGGGATGATGATTATTTCTGTACAAGCATTCATTTTTATTATGGTGTGTGTTTTAAAGGTTGTCAAGAGATAGCTTTTTTTGTTGTTTATACAGTGTGCTTGTTATGTCACTCAAAGCTGCCTCCACAAAAAACACAAAAAAACAACATTAGAGACTGGTTGTTTCACAGACCAATAAAGAAAATAGTCAGAATACATTTACCTGTCTCATCTGTGCTTAATGGTGTATATATACAGTATGTTTTCATTTCAATTCAGTGTAGTTGAAGTTTGATCCTGTGGCTGTATGTCGCGATGATATAGCTCCTGCCCACTTTACATTGTTATTGTGAGCTGCAAATGGCTTTCAGTCTCTTAGCTCCACCCCTGAATCTAATAGATTTTGCCTACTGTTTCTTGTTACTGTTTCTGCTCAGACCTTATTTCTTATCCTATCATTCCAACTTTCCCAAATCTCATCAGCTGCTTGATTATAGCAGAAGTCAATCCTAATTGCCTGGTCACGCTACTCTGCACTGCAGTCACACTGAGCAATTACACACACTGCATCATCTAGCTATATGTTTGTTTGGAAATAGATAGTAATAAAATACACATACACTCTTACCCATTTACAGTCATCTATGATTAATGACTAAAGCCTTTTATTATTTTATTTTAAATCGTTGCCACTGCTCGTTGTACTATGTTGTGTATTCTGTATGTGTACAGTTCTGTTTCTCTCCAGCCATGGCAGTTTACATACCATATGTCCTGAAATAGCCTGATCACATGTAATATATATTGGGCTATTTTAAACCCACTGGTGGCTGTACTAGCCATTAAAGACAGCCCACATCCATGTTCTATTCCTATTTTGTTTCAGAGCAATCCTACATGGATTCGCCTTGGTTGGTTTGTGCAGCCAATAGCAACTACCTAAATAGATCTTTATTTGTCTAAGTGCGATCAATGTCAGATGTGACGGCGGGCATATTTTCTTCCTTTTTAAAGCAGCCTTGTTCTATTATTTATTAAGTCCATTTACACTCTTTTCTAAAGAAATTTCACATTCATGTTAGTCATTAAATCTGAACCTCAGCAGTATGTTATGTGGTACATCCATTGACCATAATCATATTGCGTCATTGGTGAAATGTCAATCTTCCATCTGTCGGCCCCTCCCCTCCAGCCACCTGGCTGCACGGATGAAAAGGAGGCAGGCAGGCAGGCAGGCAGACAGACGGACGGACATGGGAGCTTGACGTCACCTGCCTTGACCTGCGCTGCGGTGCACCGGCAGACCATCGATAACACACTGCAGTAACACACTGCTGCTGTTGAATGCACGCGTCTCGGTGGCGAGTGACGCGCTCATTACTCACCCCTCCAGACAATACAACCTGTTTGCTTCTGTGTGCAGCAGCGACGACGGATTGATTGGGGACACACTCCACTGGAGGTGGTTATTAATTCACCCACTACGGCCAATTGGACTTAGATGGTCTGCTGCTTTTCTACATAAGGCAGTAACACCATCAGATGAAGCCTTTTGTTAGCCAGGACGTTTTGCAAGTAATGAAGCAATGCTAGCTAGCACTATTGCTGCACTGTTGATTGCAGTTGCATTGCAGACTCCTGTGCCTTTGAATCATTTAATGCTTTATATTTAAATTTAAATTCAATACAACTTAATTGCAGATACTTAAGGCCATATGCATCAATATATGAAATAAACAATACACAGATATAGAGTACATGGAAATGTACAACATGGCATCATATCAATGCTTTAAAGTACTGTATGCACTGTGCTTCATTCAATTCTGTGCATTGACGCTTGCAGTGTTGGCACCACTGTCAACCAGGCAACCAGTCATGTTTTTACTGCAATTTACAGCTTCAAATTTGCTCTCATAAAACTGAACTGAAGTTGTCGCCGTTAAGGTACGAGGCCTGATACGGTATCATCAGCAATGTAATGGATGCCAGTCCTGTTAACAGCACCCACCGAGTTTAGCACTGTCCACCCCTATACCGCCCTGCCTCTGCTGTGGAATGCTGCTCTGTTACACCCATGGGTGAGGCCCCCCGAAACGGGAATCAATCGAGGCTTAGGGCCCCCGTGCCGCCAAGCGCGTTGCGCTGAGCTCAGCGCTTTGAGGTCACAACCGCATGGGGCATCCTGGTGAAGACACACGCCCCAGCCCTCACATTCTACATACACGTGGGAAAAGAACAGCGCAGTTTGGAGCTGTCATTGTGGAGCGGTTGTAGAGTCCTGGCCTGGGGAATGATCTGCTCGTGCGTGTGTGCGCTGCAACTAAGAGTGCTAATTCTGTATATCCTCCCCACCCCCCGCCTCCACACCCTGCAGTCACAACCAGAGGACCACCACATTTCGCCATCCTGTGACGGGTCAAGCGTCCACAGAGAACATGGATTTTCTCCTCCAGGAACAGTAAGTGTCTCTTTCCTTCACTGTTTTATAGTGTTTGTT
This sequence comes from Amblyopsis rosae, assembly GCA_025399935.1. Taxonomy (NCBI): domain Eukaryota; kingdom Metazoa; phylum Chordata; class Actinopteri; order Percopsiformes; family Amblyopsidae; genus Amblyopsis; species Amblyopsis rosae. The sequence goes on along the minus strand of JAODTR010011762.1, from coordinate 21,391 downwards.
TACTCTTGCACTATTGGCCCTTGTGACCAAACATGCAGGACAAAGCTGGGATTCAGGAAAAAGGTGTTTTGGTATCTGTTGATGTGTTACCATATTCAGTTTTTCTATTTTTGATTTTTTTTTTACAATTCCATTTCTTATCCATGGATGGCGATACTGATCTAGCTGTTTTTCTCTTGAAAATAACAAACCTGTTATTTGCTATACTGTTATTACATTTGCACGTTTTTAAATGTATTAATAAATATATAATTACTATGTCCTCCATGTTTCAAGCTGATTTCGATTTCCATGTGCATTAAATAGGCCTACTCTGAATGATACTATAGTGGGAAGTTGGTGTACAGAAATACTGTTTTTGTTCTGCCGAACAAAGGAGAAAGCCTTTCATCTAAATCCCTTTTTTGCTTTGCTTTTATGAGAGATAGAGGAAAGTGTTGATGGATAAAATAGGGCACAGTAATGTGTTAAAAGCATGCTCTGTCACTGTTGGGGACATACAGTAAAATTGAAAAGTGCAAGGCTTACATGTAATACGCCTATACGTCTTCAGTAGTCTAGACAAGACCAATTTAAGGTGGGAGGAGGGTTCAATGCAGTCTATTATTGTGATTTCTATTCAGGCGTCCTTTTGTTGAGAACAAAAAGAAGCCTGTGTCAAAAGGTCATAGTCATACAATCAGAAAAGTCAAGTCCAGCTGAAGTGACAAAGCTCGGGCTCCCAGGGAATATTAGCATGTCATTAGAGTCAAATTTTCTATTTTTTCTAGGTTAATTTAGCAGTAATTTCTTATAAATGTGTACCAATATTTCCGTTCTTTATTTTATCGAGCTAATTTGTCAACAGTTCTTGAAAGAGAATGGCAGTTTGAGCTGTGCCCCCTCCTGTGGTCTCTCTAAGCAGCTTTAGTTCTGGCCTCACCTGTTGCAAAATGGAGTTCAATGCCATCCACCTTTAGCACAAAAAGGCCAGACGTCCCTGATTCCACACGCCCTCAGGGCAGAAGCTGATGGACATTTCAAATGCACCTCCCCTCTGTCGGTATGGCTCATTCGATTACAGTGACCTTAGGGCAGCACATCCTGTCACTCAGTGTAACGTAGTGATGGCTACATCGTACCCTGCATACACACCGCCGTGTTTATAGCTCGTTTTAGTCAAGCTGCCTTGTAGCCGTCACTTGTGGGCGTGCTGTGTCTGTCTTGTTGCTCAATGGGTGGGCATCTGCCTTGCTACGTGCAAGGACTGAACAAACTCATGAACAAACTACGTAAATTGTAGATAGACGTATAGTTATGTATATACTGTGGCGATAATATGATAACATTGCTCATATCAAGATATTTTCCATTGCCAATCAATGAATGGCGTTAATAGCCTGTCTTTGAATTACGATTCACTTGATTTTTCATCCACATATTCAAAAACCCTCACAAGAGAATACAACCTTTAAAACCAGTCTCCACCTTTCATTTTTTTCAACGTATGTCCCGATAAATTAACAAGCACAGAGTTTCTCGGCCCCAAGAAGAGGGAGTGGCATCAGATGAACACCTTTATTATCGGATTGTCTACTAGCCGTTACACTGGGTCACTGAAAACAAATAAAGTTTGAAAGTTGGACTTTGTGCGGTGTGAATGTACAGTTAGAGATTTATACCAAAGTCAGAAGTTTTGCATGTTCATGTATTTTAAAATAATACTGTACATCTTTGACATGTTATGCTGATCTTTGTCTAGCCTTGGCGATAGATGGCGCTTCACAAGGGAATGCATGCAGAACACTCGTTGGCTGCTTCTATTAAGTGAACGTAGCTCATTCTGAAAATAGGCTTTTATACAGCATATCGTAGGCCTACAGTACCTAGCCTACCAGCCTACACAGCCTGGTGTAACAAGACCCTAAATTAACTTGGGGTCTAGTGAATAAGGTCTGCTCCAGCAGTTGTTGTCTCCTACTGGGCGTAGACATCTGGTTAATTGTTTTACTATTGGGCAGCTTTTCACCAATCGGCGTTGCTACTACAACTTAGTGATGCAACGATCAGATGTTTTTATAGCCGATTGGCGTTTTTCAGTCCGCAAAATCGTCCAATACCAATTTTATACTATTTATTTATATTATTCATTAATTTAGGATGCATTTTTAATCCAGGTAAATGCATGAAAGCAAGAAAAAGCAAAAAGAGTGATGAATTGACATCCATTTAATTGAAAACCATGATCAGTATTCTGTGTTGTCCATTAGAAAGGAAACACCAATCTCGTAGTTTGAGTGGAAATCGATGATTCCGATTTCTCATCAATCTATTGGTGCATCCCTAGTTCAACTGTTTGTATTGCTCCATATACCTCTACCACCATTTTGAAACAAACGGTTAACTTGGATGTCATTGCATTTACTAACTTGTCGGTGATTGATCCACCACCCATGGTGGCTGCGTGAACGCTAAAGCTAACAGGGTTTCCAGACTGTAATCTCAACATAATACTTAACTGAGAGCAATAGTCGGATGGAGCCAGGCTAGGCCTACCGTACTATGTAGAATTTACGCAATACATGTTATTACATAAATGACCAGGAGTTAGACCCGCCCAGCCCTAATACAGGGCATATAATATCCCGATATATTTAGGTTGAATTCCGATACACGATATATATCTGTATTTTCTATAAAGTGGGCTAAATCTTCAGGCATATAGATCGAAAAAGTAATTAATAAATGCATAATATAACTATATTGATATAAACGATATTGTCAAATTTTATACAGTATCTCTTTTGAAAAAATTCAGATATACTGGTATATACCGGAATAATCACCCAGCCCTACCTTGGATATGTTTACAATATGACAATGTTGTAATGTAAATAATGTCATCATAATTTTTCCCTCACTGAGCTACTAAATCAGCAGAAGTATAAGCCCTGATGTCTTCAGCCTCATAGTATTCGCGTCACCTGGGCAGTGTTTACATTACCTGTTCTACACAGGTTTCTATTTTCTAAGTTTTCCCTCTTATCCTGGTTCATTCTTACTTTTTCACTTTGATCCAGATTGCCCCAAAGTGGGCTGTGCTATTGAATGAGTGTAGTTCTTAATAAGAAACAACGTTATACATGAACTAAAAACATACTTTATATGTGAATATTTCTCCATAGAAACTGCAACTGCTGTAACATCACTAAATATCGTCATTGTGGTTGTTTGTTTCTTCCCCTCTCCCTCTCTCTCTCTCTCCCTCTCTCTCCCCCTCCCTCCCTCTCTCTCTGAGTGGTCAGTGGGTTTACATCCCCCCACAGTGCGCTGATGGATCTGTCTTATTAAGCGGCTGTGTGGGCATGCTGAGGGTCTCTCCATGCTGGTGGCGTACTGTAGCCTCCACCACCGTCGGTGAGGGCCAGCTGGAGTAATGACGGCTCTTAATGGCTGGGAGGGGGGGGGGTTAGCGTAGGTGATGTGGATGTGCAGGCTTACAAAGAGCGCTCCTATATTGCATCCGGGCCATTTAGTAGAAGTCTATTTTGACCCTGCATTTGACGATACAACGCTGATGGCGAAGATACCATGCATGTTAATCTCAAATACAGTATTTGGATGGCAGCAATGTCTTTCGCACCTCGGTTGAAAATATTACCGCACAGGTATCAAGTCAAGAATGGCGTCTGTCCTGACCTTTTAACACACAAGTTTCAGGTATAGCTATACTCAAAGACAAGTATGAGAGATGCCAGACCCTTGCTGTGGAGATTTGATGGAGGCAGCAGGGACAGAGCCATCAAAGCAGAGCTTAAAACACCTTCTGAGATAATTATTGGAAACTGTGTGTGTGTGTGTGCACGCGAGACTGGCATCTTATTGCCTACGGTACTCACTGGGTTATCTCTGCCTGCCTGGAGTGCCATAAGTGGCAGGCTTTACCGCTCCTTGTGGGCCCTTATTAGCTGTTATTTTTGGAGATGGGAGAACTTCCTAGTTGCGGCTGTCTGGGTTTAGTTTGTGTCTGGGTCCTAAATGTGTCCAGGTCAATTCATCTAGTCACAGATTAGGTTTATTAACCAGTTTGTCTGCCTGTCTATGCCACACTAGCAATATGATGAGTCCCTGGGCCCACAATAGCATAAAATGTGGAGATATATAATATATGGAGATAAATACAGTATGTGTTCTTCATGTCACAATTCAAACGGGATCAAAAAATGGTTTGATTCTCGCTGTTGACTACAATACATATTCTTTCGAACTAAGGTCCCATAATGCGGAAGTGACATATGCTGCGTTCACATGGAACACGGCAGATGGCAGACGGCAAACCGGATATCATGTTAGTGGACGAGAGCAAGCCAGAATTAGTTGTGGCCGACAATAATATGCAACGGCAAACGGCATGCTGTTGAAAGTTCAAATATTTGAACTCTTTTCGTTTTCTTTAGTTATATCCGGATGTTCGAAGCTCGCTCACACACGGAAAAAACATGAATATCCTCACATAAATATGAATATTGTCACTGACTTGGACTAAAGCTATCTATCTCACTTGCACAGTCCAAATGTATTGATTTACTAATTGATTTAATAACCTACATCTTTCCTGTCAATCACCACCATGGCTGAAAGCTCGGCTTGCCCATTCCCAAACATAAAAATAGATAAATCGAATTTGTTGAAATACTGGTTTCAAAACAAAAAGAAGATAATCGTTGTTTCTTAACAAAATTTTAGATAAAGTGATTCCAGTATGTTTTAGTGCCATTTTAAGAGTTTATTAATAATATAATAAATAATCTTGATAATATCGTCTATTATACTTATTTTGGCCAGGATGTCCGTGATATTAATTTTTTATATTGTCCCATGCCTAGCTGTAACTATGAGACAGCATGTAACGTTAATGGCATATTTACATAATTGAGTCTTCTCCTATATTCTTCATATAATATTCTATATTCTTTTGTGACAGGAACAGCTGAGCATCCGGATCAAAGAATAATGTATTGAATTGCAAATGATTAAAGGTATAGTCAGCTATTGCAAGCTGCCAAATATCTCCTCGCATTTCGCTAGCTTACCGTTCTGTGTGCGTGTTGAAAATATTATCTGATACTTCTACACAGCTCTGGTGCCGTAAATAGGAACATAAATTAAGTGGCTATAACCGGTCACATCAACAAAAGCCGTAATACTACGCTGTGCTTCCGAATGCGTTTCGATATTGTTAGCCAGCTGGAAAATGGCTAGCCCTGCCTTTAATAGTAAGCTAGCAAGAATAAATATGTCCCGTACACATACTGTACATGTAAAAACATTGTCATGCCTTTACAGACATAATGCATTTAACTGTTTATTAGAATTGTGAGAGCTGCTGAAATGTTCAGCAGTGGATGTGGGAGCAGGTCATTGTTACAGCCTACATATTCCTGTAGCGAGATGGCTCATTAAGCCATGTAAAAAAAACTAAAACATCTTGAGGTTATATTTCAACGTGCTTAAAGAAGTTTGATATAATCGCTCCCCTCCCCCCCCAAACGCCATGTATTAGTCACAACGTGGCCATTTTCTCCCACCTACACCACTCTCCTCACAGACCCCTGACACACTTTTTCTTTGCTTCTATATGAGCGATGTCTCTGAATGATAAAACTGCCGCTTAGCCAGCCAGCTAAGTGTACTTAAGTGCCAACAAAGCAGGGGTATTATTATTTCAATAGGTTATTGGAAGTAGTCTTGAAATGTCTCGATATTGTAGCTTTTACCTAGCAGTCTAATTACATGTTCTAATATGGAACATTCACATTTAGATTAAGTTAACACATATAGAGCCTTGCACGGTCAAGGTCCCCCAGACATCCTGGACTTGCTACACACACACACCTCTGGGCGGTCTCTGAGGTATTCAGGTCAGGACCTTTTAACTGTCCCAAGAACCCGGTTAAAAACAAGAGGACACAGTGGCTCCCAGGTTATGGAATGCTTTCCCTCTCACCTTAAGAGCTATGGATACCATGGACACTTTCAAAACACACCTTAAGCTTTTATATCTGCTTTGCTTTTTTAATGTATGATGTGTTTTGTTTTGTTTTTGATGGTAATTTTATTGGTTTGACTGTAAAGCACTTTGTGACTTCTTGTCTGTGAAAACGTGCTATAAAAATAAAATGTACTTACTTACTCAAATCTAGCCTTTAACTAAAGAAAACTGAAGCTTGCGAGACCACCCAGATCCCGTGAGCTTCAGTTTAATTTAATCGCGAGATAGTCTTGAAAGCTTAGGAATCATTGTGAATGTGTCAGAGTAGCAACTGAACTTTCCTATTAGCGTCCTATTGATAGCTATATGGCGTGGCTTAGTTGTGCAGCGTGGTTTAGGTCTGCCGACAGCAAAAACGACCTTATGGTTCATCAAATCAACTGCCAAGTATAGTTTTTGAAAGTGCCTGCCCTTTACAAATTTAAATCCACGGTTTCCCAGATGGACTTGTGAAGCACAATCCATCTGGCATGTCAGGTTGCCCTAACTCATCACATCACAGTGCATAACTTCCATCCTGTGCGATCTTCCTTGTATCATGCATTAATGAATTTCCCAGCCAGGTTAATTGAAATGGTAGAAAAAGGCCAGGCCACAGTAGACTTTGTCGCTTAGGATAGCTGTTCCAAAAATAGTGGTCTAACCTTCCATTTTTAGTTAATGTACGTAGGAAGAAGTCAGCATCTGTCTTGGTCTCTGTAATCACTCTCTTTCTCTTCTCTCTCTCATTCTCTTGTGTTCTCTGTATTTCTGCTCCCACCCTTATCCATTGCTGACATATAGATCAACTGGACCTTCAGTTGCAATCAGGATGATGTGTGTGTGTGTGTGTAGATGTTTTTGTCTTGTTTACAGAAAACACCACCAGCGTGTTCCCATTAGAGTCATTCAGGCAGGCATGGTTTTAATATGTATTGTGCTCGGCATCAACCCATAGATCAAAAACAATCCCTAAAGTAATGTGTCACCACGGCAACTAACGGTACAGTAATTACAACACAAAAAATACAGTTCTCCAAGCAAAGCTCGTAGTGCAATTGAGGCATAGCATATGTTGGAATTGTGCCCTATATTCCTACTGTTTTCCTACAAACACCTGTGTGTGTGTGTGTGTGTGTGTGTAGGTGTGTGTGTTAGGGCTGAACGAATAATCGTTTTCAAACCGAAATTGCGATTTGAACCAATGCGATTAGCTAATCGCAAAACATGCGATTTATACGCGCATCTGACAGTTTTGTTTTTTTTTAGCGTCAATTATTGTATTTGCATGCTGTCCTCCTTGTTTGACAATAATTCGAACTAATCAGTGGGACAGGATGGTCTAGTGATCTGGGTGTTTGGGTCCCAGCCAGAAGGCCGTGGGTTCAAACCTTGTTGAACTACCTGTAAGCATCCTTGAGCAAGATGCCTAACCCCCAACTGCTCCCGGTGGTTGGTCGCACCTTGCATGGCAGCAATCACCATCGGTGTATGAATGTGTGTGTGAATGGGTGAATGTGAGGCAAAATACTGTAAAGCACTTTAAATAAAAGCGCTATAAAGAAAAAAGTAGCAGTCCAGTCAGCGCGGTGCTCCTCTAGGTCTACCAGTCATGCTCTGAAATGAAAGACGACTATGTCTAAGGTACCTAGACTACACGGCACGCCCACCAGCAACAACACGTGAAACAGAAGGAAACACATTCATGGGAGCTCTGCTGAAAAATTTCCTACAGCTAGAAGCAAGGTCGGTAAATTTAAGGATAATCCTGAAGGAAAGCAAAGAGTGGTCAACGGACACCACACCTACTGTATGTAGTGCCTGATGTAGTTGTTGTTTCCGAGTAAGTTGGCGACAGGGACCCTGTTAGCACGCTTGTGCGCGGCCGTCCAACTATTGTGCAAGCCAAATCAGCGTGCTGGGCGAGAGAGACTTAAAAAGGTAGCCAGCGTCCAGTTCACAAAATGCATTGTAAAAAAAAAAAAAAGTAAGACACGTAGCGTCTATGGCCTACTCTCTTATAGAGATGAACAATGTTATGCCAAATGCGAACAGTGACGGTAACTCCGTAGTCTTCACGACAATGAGAACGTTACAATCTCAGGCGGAGGAGCTAAATCATAGCTAGATCATGTCCATGAAGTTCTTATGTGTGCCGCATCTGTACAGCATAACAGCGCACTGAAATTCTATGTTGGTGTGCTTGAGCAGCTCTAAAATGTGTCTACAAATACCAATGTGCCCCATTGTCGCATGTCCGAAAAAGCAATAAAACCATGTGAAAATCATTTCATATGTTTATGTTCTCATCTTTGCATTAGAATATAGAGCAGATTTAGCATTTTGATGGCACCTCATGTGGTAATGCATGCAACGTTTTAAATCTTACATATACAGTAAATTCAACTTAAATCTTAAATGAAATCGCAATCTGTCAAAGAAATCGCAATAAGACTTTTTCCCAAAATCGTTCAGCCCTTTTTTACAGTATATCTAGAAACAGCAACATCAGATTTCTATTGGAGATTTTGTTAAGAGTGTTTGTAGGCACAAAAGAGGAAAGAATAGGCTAAGCAAATAATACAGTACAGTAATAATTCAATATACAGGCCACACCACCCACCTTACATATCATCCATGTTGGATGGTTGACAACTAAGATTAAATTATTAAAATATACAATTCCCACCTATTTGGGCAGTTATTTTCAGATGGCAGCAAGACAGATACTGTACACTACAGTGTGTACTTTTACTTTTAACATATGAGAGGCGGTGTAGGCCATAATAAGCAAACAGTCACATGTGACCTAAACTTTAGAAATTTACTTTTTCTTTTTTCTTTTTTTCCTTTATGTTTGTACATCAGATATGTGTCTGTCTCATTCACCTTTGTCATATTGCACTCTTTGTTACAGTACGTATGCTGTAACAGCCCTGGCATCCAGTGCACACTGTAATGAAATAGTAGTTTAAGGTAATAGGTGACAGACTGACCTGGGGGAGAAAGGGAGAGGCATGTGTCTAGTACACGGAGAGTACAGCCGTGGCCTCCAGGGATACATGCTTTGCCTGCATTGATGAGCACACCCTGCTGAAAAATCACTCCTTATTTGTTTGGAGAGGGAGGGAGAAAGGGGGGGGGTGGAGGGAGCGCTTGATGTGGTGTATATACTGTAGTGTATGTGTGTGTGTGTGTGTGTGTGTGTGTGTGTGTCTTGAGAGAAATGGATGTGGTGTATTTACTGTAGTGTGTGTGTGTGTGTGTGTGTCTACAGAAACTGAAGTGGTGTATTTACTGTAGTGTGTGTGTGTCTAAAGAGTTGATTGACATGGTGTATTTACTGTAGTGTGTGTGTGTGTGTGTCTAGAGAAACTGAAGTGGTGTATTTACTGTAGTGTGTGTTTGTGTGTGTGTGTATCTAAAGAGTTGATTGACATGTTGTATTTACTGTAGTGTGTGTGTGTGTGTGTGTGCGCGCCCAGGCCCCAGTGCGTTCACACCACGTCCTGCGCCCCTGTGGAGCAGCTCCGCCCCTCCAGCACCACCGTCAGCGAGGCCTCCACAGGTGTGACCACCTCCACCGTGGACACCGCCTCCGCGTCCAAGGTGCGTGTACACCTGCGCCTGTGTGTGTGTGTGTGTGTGTGTGTGTGTGTGTGTGTGTGTGTGTGTGTGCGCGTGCGTGCGTGCGTGCGTGTTCTCAGAAAAAAGTACCCCGAAAATTCATTTATGTCTTTTAAAATTTTACAAATGTACCTAAATGTAAACAATCATGTTACCGTGGGTTTCTAATACTTGTTTGTGTTTGTAGCATTTGCACTTTTATTGTGCCTTTTTGTGTGTGTGAACCTTGGGGTTGTGGGTCTGTGCAGTACACTCAGGATTTGATTTATTCAGCAAGAACATTTACATAATTTAGTTTTTCATCATCCCAATGATTGCTTACGCCCTAAGCGCATGTTCTCATGAAAAAATTAAGCATAGGCCCCATGTAATAAACAAATGTGCAGCTAATTTAGCATATCATTCTTATTGCAACCAGTCAGTAAACCTCTATATATGTCAGACGATGAGAGTGAGAAGAGCAATGCAATCCAAGCTACCGCATCGAGCATTTTATTCTTGGTACATGACCATATGAAGGAATGGATGTATTCCCAACTGTTTTGATTTGTCTCCTGCCCTTACAGGCTAAAATCAATGTTTCCAACATAGTAAGTTGAAGCAATGTGGTATTCTAGGGTGTCCACGATCGAGCGTACCTTTTATACACAGTAAGGTCCCGATCACACCGAGACGCGTCGCTAAAGGTGCAGGGTGCTTCAAAAGCGTGTTGATACACCCTGATCACACAGAAAAAAGCACATGCCAGTCGCGGTGTACCATAGGAAGCAATGGTCTTGCTAGCGACGCGTTTCTAGCGACGCCTTTCTAGCGACGTGTGTCGGTGTGATCGGGGCCTATGCCATTAGAAGTCTGCGTCTTCCTGGCATGTCAGGGCCAGCACAGACAGACAGAGGTGGTCTGCCACCCTGTCCTCCTACCTGTGGCTTCTGGTGGAACCAGTCGATACCGGTTTTCCTGCCAATTCACGCTTGCTAGTGGAGAGTGGGCGAGAGGATGAATCGTTCAGCCAGACACTGTAAGATAGCACAATAACCCTGCAGGCCTGAAGGCAGAAGGACTGTTCTGTACATTTTATGAAAGAGGAGAGAGCCGTCAGGTAGTGTATTTAAGGTATGGTCATTGATATTTCACATCTCCCTTCAATGCCATCGGGTGCTCCCTCTGTAGCTCCGCCCACCCCACATTGGAAACGCATTGCAAAGGCTAGGATGTTGTTGGACGATGTTTACGTGCATGCGGACAGCAAGGAGATATTTGGTGAATTTGACAAAATTCATCAAGTATGGAAAGGTAGCTAGTCGACTATTACACATTAGAGAGCATGACGTGAGTGAATTTGAAATCTCACTAAACCAAAGACATTCCTGTTCCGTTCTAGCATGTAAACTTTTAACAGGCAATAGAACATTTCCCATCTTGCCCGATCACCAGACTGATTCCCATCCCACCGGGATGCCGAGAGCTGAGAGAATCCGGACAGTGCCAGGCTCTATTACGCATCAGTGGCCAATCTCTTCTTCTATCTTCTTCTCTTGCTATTCTGCTCTCTGTCACGCACGCACGCACGCACGCACGCACGCACGCACGCACGCACGCTTGACAGGCGCATGACATCTCATCCGGCCTATCAACAGGTGCCTCAAGTCTAAGATTGAACACGTGTCAGCGACCACGGCCTGCAGATGACAGGGCATCCATCACAACACCCATTGCTCCCCTCCCCCCCCAGCGGGTGCCTTTGGGTGTGTGTGTGTGTGTGTGTGTGTGTGTGTGTGTGTTTTGTCTCTGCCACCACTCATCAGGAATAAAAGCAAAGGAGCAGGAAAGCTGTAATGTAGGAAAAGAAGCACATCTCCCCAGAAGGAGGATGACTCACATGTCTCCTGTGTCAGAAATGCTGTTAGCAAGAGAAGTGTCCATATCTGAGCGGCTCGCCTCAGAAGAGAGCGAGGACATTTCAAAGTCAAACGTGACGATTTCGCTTCCCGTCTCCGCTGAAGTACCACTCATGCCTGGTTGCTCCGATGAGACGTTGGCGTGGATAAACGTCAAGACGACTGACCGCTCTTCGGTGCGACATTTGCACAATTACCGCGTCCACACAACATGCTGTTAAAAGGGCAATCCCAATGTTTTTCTTGCAAATACACTCAGAGTGAGGCAACGGAATTTTGCTTCAGATCGCTTCTTATTCGGGTGGCCTTTTTTTTTTCCAGTTTCGTTTTGTCGTTCTGACAGCAATATTTCAGGGGGAAATGATTGTCAAGCGGTGCATTTGGTAGCTACTGCACAGTAGAAATAACTGTTTGTGCATTGTTTGTAGTCAAGTGTGAATCAAGTGTTCAGCGTTCATATGCTGACGTCACACATTAATCGCTGTTTGGCTTTACGTCTGCAGGGTAGGGAATGAGCATTCCTTGTGGAACAATTAGCATTAAGTGAAACCAAGGAGCATTCAGTAATACGTGTACTCACTCACGCTCTCAATTAGGAGGTGCACGATGTTGTGGGCTTCTATGTTTCTCAAGGGGTGCATGTGCTTGTTATCAGTGGAAAGGAAGGAAAGCGTTTCACCGGTAACTTTACGTCCCCTAGTTCTTCAAGGAGACCAACCGACATCCTTTTAAAGCAATTGCTTCCTACCATGCCACTCTGGCTGTGTTGTTAATGTGACTAATGACAAGACTGTCTGCGGGGCTGAGTTACTCTCCCAGGCAGAGATTGAGTCTCTCACCTAGGAGATGCAGTTCTGCTTTTCAGCAGGGACCTGAACGAGCTTCACAGAATTACCCACTGCCTAAAAATAGAACGCCTCAGTGAGCGTGCGCACGGCATGCGCATGCACACACGCACACACACACATTAGGGATAAAGCGCGGGGGAAAATGTGCACGAGCGCACATGCTTGCGCACACAGTCCTAGGCGCACACAGACAAAAAGTGTCCTGTGACAGCATTGGGCCTGTGAAGCACGCTTGGTCAGCCAGCCTGTTCCTTATTCGGGACATGTTTACCATGCGCCAGATGTGGGCAGCTGTCACACGCTGACAGCCACAGTAGGACACAAGTCTGCAGACATCAGTGACATATATTGGTTGGTTGGTCGGTCGGTCGATAAGTTTTTTCTATCCAAGCGGCAATATGTATTGGATTCCAACAGAATGCACCAAGTTTGGTGTGGGTGTGTGTGTCCTAATGTTTGCACCCTGTGGCACGAATGCATTTTTATGTTTTTATGTGTGCAGCACTGTGCACATTGATTTCTGTGTGTGTGTGTGTGCGCGTGTGTGCGTGCACGTGTGTGTGTGTAAATTCAGATTTACACCTGTCCAGATGTCCAGTATCTATATTAGGAATAAGTCATCCGGGTGGCTCTTACTGGTCCTTAGGCCGGCCTGGGGTTCGATCCTAGGCCAACCGTGGGACACAAGCCTCCTGCTCTGACCCATTCTGTGCTGGTTCCCTTCAGGGCTCTCGCTCCAGTAGCAGGGTGCACAGCTTTGGCAAGAGAGACCAGGCCATCAAGAGGAACCCCAACGTCCCAGTGGTGGTCCGGGGATGGCTCTACAAGCAGGTCAGGACGCACACGCACATGCATGCACACACACACACACACACACACACACACACACACAGACATGACTGCATGTGGACTTGCATTTCAAATATGTTCCTGCTAACTTGGCAGATAGATAATTAGATAGTTAGATAGAGAGATAGTTATATATATAGATAGTTAGATAGTGTTCTCTACTCTTTTTGTCAAATTGTAATGATTTAGTAGCAGACATGTCTATCTACATAGAAGCAAGTAGACTACAGTCGTCTTGCGTAGGGATACGTACAGGCCTATGCTTAGGGATTGAACCCGTGAGCTGTTCTCTATCTGTTGTCTATCACCACTCCTGTATCTGGGTCTGTCCTGCACCACAAAAGCTACCACTGCCCATCTTTCCTGTGTCCGCTTATGACGCACAAGCAAATTTGCATCATTGCTCCGCCCACCTCAACCTGCTGTAAGACAAGGACAAGTTTACTGAAGAGGGAGAGAGAGAGAGGGAGAGAGAGAGAGAGAGAGAGAACATTGCCTTGGTGTGCGGCACCCAGCTGTGCAGTCTGTGTGTCACCCGACAGCAGCCTTGGCATTTGTTTGAGATGCTACAGCAAATAGCTGTTTGTTAAGAGTGACGCGTGGCCCCGGTGGAGCAGCGCTGGTCCCTTTTACAAGGCAAACAGAACGTGTGACGACGGGCAGGAATGCCAGCAGCAGGCAGGCAGCTCTGCTTTAATGATGCGAGGACACACACAATACTGGAGACGCACAAGTACACAGTCTTCTGTGGTTAGACACACACTGTACATGTACAGTATGCATAGGATGTTCTGGTCACTGAACACCATGTATTGCTTGCTTCCTGTCTGTCTATCTGACTGTCTGTCTGCCTGCCTGTCTGTCTGGCTGTCTGTCTGGCTGACTGTATGTCTGCCTGCCTGTCTTCCATCCTGCCTGTCTGTCTGCCTGTCTCTCTGTTTGCCTGCCTGCCTTTCTGTCTTCCATCCTGCCTGTCTGTCTGTATGCCTGCCTGCCTGTCTTCCATCCTGTCTGCCTGCCTGTCTGTCTGCCTGTCTGTGTGCCTGTCTGTGTGCCTGTCTTCCATCCTGTCTGTCTGTCTGTATGCCTGCCTGCCTGCCTGCCTGTCTGTCTGTCTGTCTGTCTTTGTCTGCCTGCCTGTCTGTCTGTGTGGCCAGCTGCTTTAGAATCAGAGCACCCCCACCCTGCAGCTCGCACCGCACGCACTGCAGTGTTCTATCTGCCATCATCCCTCTCTCTCTCTCTCTCCGTTCTCCTGGTTCCTTACTGATGATCCGGTCTCTCTGATTACTAGACGACACCCCTTCCTCCTTACCCCCTCCCTCTCCCTCACTCCCCCGTCTCATCACTCTCCCGCAATCGGGCTTCCTTCTCTCTGTGCCTCGCTATCTGCATATCACTCCACGCACCTTAACCTTGATTCAATCCCTTCTCTTTCTCTCTCTCTCCCTCCCTCCCCCCTCCAGGACAGCTCTGGAATGCGTCTTTGGAAGAGAAAGTGGTTTGTCTTGGCTGATTACTGTCTGTTCTATTACAAGGGTAAGTCGTCCAGCTAATGGATAAACCTCACACCTGCTGTCTGTCTGTCTGCCTGTGCGTGTGTTTAGTTTTACAGGGGTGGGTGAGTATGTACGCCAGTTGGAGCAAACAAAAACACACACGTGCACGCGCTTGTGCACACACATGCTCCTTAGCTGCCTGTTCCTCCCATCCCTGCTGTCTCTGGTTTATTGTCATGTATCTCTCTCTCTCTCTCTCTCTCTCTCTCTCTCTCTCTCTCTCTCTCTCTCTCTCATTTCTGTATTTCTATTCAAAGGATGTTCTGGACACTAAACACCATTTATTGCTTCCTTCCCGTCTGTCTGTCTGTCTGTCTGTCTGTCTGTGTGTATCTTCCTGTCTCTCTACCTGTCTGTCTGTCTCTGCCTAACTTCCATCCTGCCTGTCTGTCTGTCTGTCTGTCTTTGCCTGCCTGTCTGTCCCCCTCTAAGTGGGAGCCTGTAGCCTACTATTGCCCAGATAGCTGTGGTGTGTAGGTTTGTGTGCGGTTATGGTTGGGTACCGTTCACATTTTAACCGATACCGGTGCCGGTCCGGTACCTCGAATTCAGTACTGGTACCTAACGGTATCTTTTTTCTGTACTTTTTTCTCTGTAATAACATTACATTCTGCTTTAGCCTACAGCCTAATTTAAGCATTATTGAACTGTGCCTCCTTAAGTTTTCCCGAACACCCCCTACCCTGTTGCTACAGTAGCCTACGCTGGGTATGAATTTCAACTACATTTTCCAAAGCAGAAATTTGGTAGTTAGTACGGCACACTTTCAATTGTGACATTAATTGTAGTTGTAGACAAGGTTAAATCCTAAACTATAACGTTGTAAATATTGCTGCTGTAAACAATAGGCCTAGATGACTCGGTTTGATCTTACCTGTGATCAACGTGTGCGCACGTCTCCGGTTCCTGCTCTCTCAATGCTCTGTCTCAACTGAAAACTACGTAGTGTTTTACATGAACACCCGACACAATTTTGTCGAGAGCTCAAAGCGGCACCCAATTTAACGGAGGCTCCGTGCAGAAAATACCCAGATAAGCAGATGCGCAACACGCTAAAATAAAAAGCAATTTCTCCCTTGAGCATGAAGACTATATACTGGAAACTTTAGCCTACTAGACAATGGCATAGCGAAAATGATTGTGATGGTGTTGAACATTGAACTGGCTGCAGGCTGTGCAGCTATGATTTAATCTCACCCGAGTTTCTCTATTTAAGCGCTCCTAGGTACCGAAATCTGGTACCATCGACAGAATTTGGTCGGTACTCTTAAAAGTACAGAGTTCAGTACCCAAACCAGCAAGATGTTCTAGAGGCAGGATGGTCTCTGGGTGTTGGTCTCCCAGAGAGAGAGGTCGTGGGTTCGAACCCCGGTGTTGACCTACCTGTAAGCATCCTTGAGCAAGATGCCTATCCCTCCTACCCCCCCACCCCCCCAACTGCTCCTGGTGGTTGGTCGCACCTTGCATGGCAGCAATCACCATCGGTGTGTGAATGTGTGATTGTGAGGCAAAATAATGTAAAGCGCTTTGGATAAATACAGTCCATTTACCAACCCTATGTGTGATAGCATAACACCAGCAGGGAGGAACAACTGACCAGCCATGTAGGGAAGGTCTCCTTCAAAGCTCCTTGAATTATTTTTAACTGTGCCATACCACCTTATCAGACACACACATGTACGCACGCACGCACGCACGCACGCACACACAGCTGATATTTTGAGCAGCCAGTTTATTTGACAATGACTATATTGATGGCACACACACACACACACACACACACACACACATTCTACACACACACACGCACCCACACACACATTCTAACAGCCTGGCGCAATGTCCAGGGGAAAACATATACCCAGGAGTGTAAGTTTGTATTTATAGACGTGTGAACTAATCAAGATAAGACACACTGACAGCATAGACTGGCAGGCAAGTGTGTGTGTGTGTGTGTGTGTGTGTGCGCATGTGTGTGTGTGTGTGTGTGTGTATGTGTGTGCATTGTGTGTGGGCTCTTTACTCATGGAGTAAAGAGACAGAGAGCAATGGCAGCGGCTGGCTTCCAGCGGGACCAGGCCAGGGTTAGAGCTCCAACACTGGGACGCCAACAGAGCCCACTTGCTGCCTTGGCACAGCACCCCAGTGTGTGTGTGTGTGTGTGTGTGTGTGTGTGAAATTAGTACATGATGAGTGGTATTTATGATTTTCCTCCTCTTATTCCCTCCCTCTCTTTTTCATTTTTCTTCTACCCAATCTGCTCTTTCTCTCACTCTTTCTCCCCCACCCCTCTTTCTCTCCATCCACCCCTCTCTCTCTCTCTCTCTCTCTCTCTCTCTCTCTCTCTCTCTCTCTCTCTCCCACCCCTCCCCAGATAGCAGAGAGGAGTCTGTCCTTGGCAGTATTCCGCTGCCCAGCTATGCCGTGTCACCAGTGGGGCCAGAGGACCACATCAGCCGCAAGCATGCCTTCAAGGTAGGACTCCATTCTCCGTTTGTCTGACGCACGTGGTCGGGCAGCGAGGTCTCTGCGCACACGTTACGTATGGAATTGTAACTTCGAAACTGATTTAAAGTTAGTTTTTTCTTCTTTCTATTTGGATGAAAACTTGAATGTAATGCAATGGGTTATGAATATTCATGACATCTTCCTCCTAGCTTTACAGCGGTCAGCAAGTGTGTGTGTGTGTGTGATCTGGTCAGCACTATGACGAGAGGATGGATTGAAGCAGCTATTCGGTGACTCCCTCAGAGGCCGCATTGTTTCAGTCGCTTGGGACAAGTGTGTGTGTGTGTGTGTGTGTTAATTCATAAATCTATTGTGGCTGAGCAGAGCCTTTACACACACAAACATACATAGGCCTTCATGGTGAGCAAGTGTGATGTTTCACTCCATAGGGTGTCAGACCACCCTGCCACAGAAGGCTGGCACAAGCCCAAACACTGATTCAAGAGTAATTCAATAATTGTGAATTAGACACACCTTCAGGCTGCTAACAACCTTGAAGCAGGCGTGTTGGAGCAGGGAGAGATCTAAAATATGCAGGGTGCGGCTCTCCAGGACCAGAGTTGTATAGCCCTGCTATACAGTATTTAAATTTTACACATGAGTAGACGTTAAAGGGCTGTCTAATCCACAATTATTGAATGACTCTTGAATCAGTGTGAAAGAACCGAGCTTCCTGTTATCTCCCTTTATTGTTGTAAATGTGTTTCTGATGACTACCAGTACCACTACCAACTACTAGGGGTGCACAATATATCGATTCAGTATCGTTATGGCAATATCACGTTGACCAATATCATATCGAAAATGTTGCATGAAGTGCAATAATCAGTATATTTAGTGGCGAGATGCGTCCGTTGGCTGTGTAGCTTAGTTGTGTATGATTTAGACAGAGCAGTACAGGAAGCTCATGACATAATAGAGATCAAAGAGGAAACATTAGTGGCCTAAAAGAATGCCTCTTCAGTATCTTGGAATTACTGTTTTTGTACCAGTCCAATATGACTGCCAGTTGAAAATTTGTTGTTTTGTTGTTATGCATTTTCCCATAACATAAACCATTCCTATAAGTTTTAACTTTAAATTAATATCGATATTGCAATTTTCATGATCAATATCACATTTTGTCAATATCGTGCACCCCTACCAACTACTATATTTTCTTTTCTTCAGGTTTTCCAGTTTACAGATACAGTACTGTATTAGTTTGCGTCTTTGACAGGGAGAGTCCATTATAAGTAGCAGAAATTTGAGTATTTTAGTAAATGTTTTATTTTTCTGTGATTCTGATGCTATTATACCTTCATTATCTTGGCTATTTGATAAACCAGGCCCATGAAGCACACATTGCAGATTGGAAGAAACATCCTATAAATTATATCTAACTCATTCAACACTAAATTATATCCAGCAAACATTAGATTTGCATCTGACATAACAGGACAACCAAACTGGAGGCTTTTTATTTATTGTTTTTACATTTATTTTAACCATTCCTGATTCAAATGAATGAATCGCCATCAGTCTCTGCAAAAGCCTGATAACGAGCCATTCATGTAAATCAGGTGTGTTGGAGCAGGGAGACACCTAAAACATGCAGGGCAGTAGATCCCTAGGACCAGGGTGGGGAAACACCCCATCCTTACTTTACTGAAGTCCTCTTCCTTCTCTTGCTCCTGTCGGTCGGCTGCATGACCGGGACATCCCCACCTACAACCAATGAGCGCTTGACGCCACCGCACAGCGCACTCTCACAAATAGGTACGGCCCCTCTGCTGTGCTGTCGCCGTAAGGAACGCCCGTGGCCTCCACATGTCCTGCCTGATGTGCCGCCGCTCCATGTCACTTCTACCCGCTGTGCTGCGATACGGTGGAGCTGGACCCGCCTCACTCACTCCTCCCGCCCCCTCGTTGTCACTCAGTGTCACATCTCTCCTCTCTCTACTCCTCCTCTCCATTTCTCTGTACATGCAGTATGTTGTTATTGGGGGGCGTCAGTCATTGGTCTGTCTCTGTTGCTTTATTTAAAAAGTTGGTAGACTATGAACCAAAACTTTAAGAAAACTGTCAAGGAAAGAACAATTAGGCAGATGCAAAGTGAGGATTATTAGTAGGTTATTTCCAACTTTATAATGCAATTCTGCATCAGAACGCGCCAGTGCTCATGTTCATGGGCTCCCGAGCGTGACTGTGTTCATAACGTCATGGGTGGTTTGGTGTAACTTTGACAAATACTGGTTGTAATTGGCTGTTCCCACGTCGTCAGGCTCACGTCGCTATATTTACGAACAGTGTTGCTTCCCTCATCACAGTGACGATGCAGTAAAGGTCCTTAATGGGAGCACCCAACCAGAGGGCAAGAGGGATGCGTATCACTACTGTACTTTAAATAGAGGGGTGACAGTGACATTCCCAAAGCTGGAGTGCCCACTCAGCATTTCTGCTACAGGAAGGTGCCACATAGGCATGGCCTGTTTTTATTTTTGTCCGGTCACAGTGTGTGTGTGTGTGTGTGTGTGTGCGCGTGCACGTGCGCTGTTGTGTGCTATTGTGTGTGCTTGTGTTTTGTATTGTTCTGGGGTATCTAAAAATGGCAACATAGAGTGGACATACAGTACGAGTTATAATGGGGGGTTAAGTGTGTGCATAGCGGGGGGGGGGGGGGGGGTGCATGTGTGTATTTGTCA
>JAODTR010011741.1:0-28338 GCA_025399935.1 Amblyopsis rosae | reverse complement strand
GCATGCACACACACACACACACACACACACACACACACACACACACACACACACACACACACACACACACACACACAATTATAGATTATAATAAAACAGTGCCGCCGCCCCCCCCCCCCCCCAGCTCTCCTTTCATTATTATTATTATTCCACATTACCTTTAAATCACAATTACATCTACCGCCCGAACACCGATTACTTTATTTATCCAGGAAGAGAGAAAAAGGCATGGTTGTGTACATTTCACATGGTGCCAACGAGGGCTGCAGGCGGCCCAGTGACCCACCGCTGTCCTGGATGATCCTGCGGAGGTGCTCTGCCGTGAGGTTGTTGAGGGTCAGCTTGTGGGGCGGGCCTAGCCGATGGGGGAACACCACGGAGGTGTCCACCACCATGCCGTGGAGCAGCTGCGGGAACACCCCCAAACAAAGCCGTCAATGTACACCTTATCTGACAAAAGGTTTTTTCTCTTTTTTATGTCAATGGCCGCAATCCTAACGAGCAAATCAGAAGATGTGTAGATGGATGGATTATGTCAATGGTTAGCAACCAATTCAATCAAACACGCAGTTGGCCTATTGACTCGGTTATTGGCCTATTGTAGCATGGCTAAATAAATTGCTGCTGCCCCTGTTAGAGCTGGTAGCTCATCACTCACATTCATCAAAAAATAAATAAAAGCAATGACACAAAAACAGACTATGTGGCACAGAAAAGTATAAAGAAGGTAAAGGTATGGTTGCATGACAAATTTCAGTATATGTCTACTGCTTGATATTATTTTTCAGTACACTATGTGCAGTAGGCTGTTACAACTGCTTTAGTGCAAATGAACACCAGATTACTGTTGACATTTTTTTCCCACCATAATATGGAGAAAAGGCATAACTTGATTCTTTCAAATTGACCAGGACGCGGGAAATGTTAGGTTTGACGATCAAAAGTTACTGGCGGACCTACCCCCAGAATTGATTGTGTAGTCACGTATTATCACGTTAATATTCAGTTTTTATAGTTGTAATTCTGCCTATCCCTTTTACATGGACTTCCAACTGAAAGGTAAGGAAAGTCAGGTCATTTAACATCTGACTTAGAGTGGGAACCCTGACATTAATAATGGGTGTGTTAGATTTACAGTTGGTGTGCGAATGATCATCAATAGTGAATATTTTTGGCAGTGCAGAGGGGAGGGGGGGGGGGGGGACCCCAAATAAAATGTTGCTCAGGGCCCCATTAAGGCGTGGCCATTTCTCTGCCATTTACAGAGTTGGTGCTGCTAATTGAAGCAGGAAAAGAAAGTAATGCATCTCTTGCAAATGTAAAACTCTGACATGCCATATGGTTTGTTACAGAACCATCTGGGAAGCCATCCTTTGAAACTGTTTGAAGAAGGCAGGAACCTAAAATACTTGGCAGGTGACCGAATGGGCCGTCTATCGGCCTATCGTCCACAGGCGCCTCACACCATAAGCATCTTAGTTGCCAGTGTACAGCTGGTCCAGACCAAGCAGGAACAACCGGTGCTCAGAAACAAATACAACGCAAAAGTGACAACCTGCAGTTCATTGAATGGCCACGTGAGACTGGCTGCAAAGGGCGTCAGTCCCCATAGACTCCAATGTTAACATTTAACAGTTTACAGCCTGCTTATAAAAATGTTTTTTATTAACCAATCAATTAAAAATATATTAGCCATACATTTTATCCAATTATAATTGATAAGGGAGCATTACAGGTGGAGTGAGGCGCTTCAAAGATGGCGACGACCAGAGCCAACACTGCGCTATGTTCAAACCTGTTCTTTACCTATGGGTGACATCACAAAGGGTTTGTTCATTTATACACACAGTCTACGGTCCCAAGCGCATGAACTTAAAGCCTGTTCACACCCCAGACCGATACTCGTGGTAAAGTCAAACTGGAGATGAGCATGGTATCACAAGGCTGAAACTCCATTCTGCACAAAAGTAACAAATAAAAGAATAATCTCAATGTAAATGGGGTAAATGGTAAATGGGCGCATTTATATAGCGCTTTACAGTATTTTGCCTGACATTCACCCAGTCACACACACATTCATACACCGATGGTGATTGCTGCCATGCAAGGTGCGACCATCCACCTATATGGAGCAGGGGTTAGGCATCTTGCTCAAGGATGTTTAAGGTAGGTCAACACCGGGGTTCAAACCCACGACCTTGTGGCTGGAAGCCCAACACCCAGACCACTAGACCATCCTGTCCCCACCCACTAAGAACTGTACTTCCTTGGAGTGGCATGTCAGTTATCTCACCCTATCACACTGGCAGAAAAGTAGCATATATTTGGTATTCTTGTACAGTAGCACTACACTACAATATACATAAAATGGCTGCTACTGGTCACATTGCCAGTCGAGGTCATTGTTGCAGACTTGACGACTTTGTTGCTAGGTTTAGCGACTTCTCAGACCCTCTTAGCGACTTCATTTCTAAAAGGCGACAACCGCCAAATTTAGCGACTTACTCGGACCAGGGAAAAGGCGGGAAATGTATATTATTGCAATGTATTCTCATATGCTGCTTACAGTAATCACAGTCCAGCAGCGCCAGATTCTCTCCCTCTCCTCTTGTGCCCTATTCAAGCAGTCGCTTGTGCATGTGTGTGTGTGCGTGCATGTGTGCGTGGAAGGACAGCAGGAGGATTCAAATTAATACGCGATGACGCCATAAATATGCAAATGAGTGCACGACATCATCTGGCGACCTCTAGTGACTTTTGGAGCTGGTGCTCAAGGTCAAGTGTGTGGACATGTCTTTACAGGTTTCGGCCGTGTTGACTGGTCATACTGCACAGCTCACCTTCAGCGCACAGAGGTTGGTCTCCAGGCCATGTCCAATCAGAATGGTTTCATTGCTGATGAAGCTCAATAGGGTGTTCTGGACCTCCGTGATGGAGGTGCTGATGTCTTTCACATCCTCCTCACAGATGCCTGAAAACCTATTCAGCCAGATGAGTGTTAGAATCGATACAAGCCAGCAAACACTGTGGCCTGTTCAAGAGACGAGCCCCTCACAGCATGTTCTGTCATCTGTTAAACCACTGCAAACGCTATGGGAAACCCCAATCATTAAGAAAGTGCAACACAAATAACTATCTGCATCACTGACACAATTATGTTTGACCTACTGGGTTAAAATTAGAGTTAGCGATTGTAAACTAGTTTGTAAGCTTTGGTTAATTCGGTAAATATATCCTCACAGTCCACTGGGTGCTAACTAGCTAGGACTAGCTGCCCTTTCCCCAGTAGGAACACTAACGTGAGCGGTTTTGTTTTGCCCATCGATGAGTTCAAATGATCAACCTTTCTCCAGATTTGCTGACTCCACCTTTAAGTGTATTAGACGGTCTAGTTTATTGTACAGTGGAAACGTCACATATAGACACAGGCAGATAGCAGATACCTAGTGTTGTAGTCGATGACTTCGTTAGAGGGTCTCACGAAGGTGTCGTAGACCACCTGAAGACTGGAGTTGACCACCGTCACTCTGGAGAGCTCCAGCCCGTCAGTGGCGTAACACTGTCGGGACAAACCAAGTGTCAGGCCTCTGGCAACACAATAACCAGCACAGTATGCCTCAGAACAGTCATTAGCCCACACTGTGGTTTGAGATTAGGTGAGAGACTCAAGACCTTTAAATTGGGAACGACAATTAAGTTGAATCCCACCCACATTTCACAATATATGTGAATTGGGATAAACTTAAAATTTACAATTTTAAAAGAGGGTCCTATACATAATGTGTAAATGTTTTTTGTTCGTGTGAAAATCATTCACATTTCTTAACCTAGTATCTCAATGTAGTTAGTTCCACTAAGCAATGTGTTACAGCCATTATGCATGGTCTTGTTTCTAGTGTATCATCTGTTTGACCACTGGGTGGTGTATGGGTGACACGACGGCATTTAGGTGAGCTCAGCACAGGTGTGGGGATTAGTCAGGATGAGCACACAGGTTTTGCCCGTCAACATCATAAGACTAGAGAGAAGTTGCTGTTATTTTAACGTATGTTATTAATAAAGATTTTTTTTTAAGCACAAGCAGACGTCCAAGATAGTTACTGATTACAAGCGTCAACTATATATGCCTTATACCGGGATAATCAGTGACTTGAGTAGCAGTCACACAATGCTTTAAAGTGAAAACTTAATGCACATTATGTAGAATAGGTTTTTAAACCAAATAAACATACATGATAGAGATTAACTCCAAGCAGCGTTAAAATATTTTAGTCTACATAACAGGCAGTGGAGGTCTACTCTCCATATCTACCACAAATAGAGATCATCAACATCACAGCAGCATTCATTCTATGCCTGCTAGGGCTGGGCGATATGGACCAAAAATGATATCCCGATATATTTAGGTTGAATACCGATACATATCTGTATTTTCTATAAAGTGGGCTAAATCTTCAGGCATATAGAAAAAACAGGAAACCCGACGGAAATGTGAAATGTTTTATTTGTAGCGACATTAATTTACATGTGAGCTTTCTCTGGTGTCTCCGCCCCTTTGACACTCTGAACGCACTGAACGCAAGTGTAGGCATGGAGGGAGACGAACAAATCGAAAAAGTCATAAATAAATGCATAATATAACTATATCGATGTAAACTATATTGTCTAAATCTCTTTTGAAAAAACTCAGATATACCGATATATACTGATATATCGCCCAGCCCTAATCAATGCCTGCATACAGTTCTTGAAAGCAACCCCATTCCGGAGGTAAAGTGCTTATTTGGAGGCAACTGACTTTAGCTTTAGTAAATCTCTTCTACTGGCTATTTTTTAATTTGAGCGCTTTGTGCTCAAAATGGCACCCTGTGGAAGGAGGGAGAAGAAGTCACCATTTCACAGTCCACAGCGAAGACGCCGGGGAAGCCGCCGCCGGCTCCGGTGGACACAAACCCATCCAGGCTGAGGGCATCGTGGACGTGAAGCTGGCGACCAGACAGACGCTCCATCAAATCAAATGCATTTATAAAGCACCCCCCCCAAAGTGAACCGAAGTGCTGCGCAATGAAACGGAAACAGAATGGAATCCAAACATAAAACATGAAGATAACCTAATTACAGAAGTCAACCTAATTACAGAAGTCAACCTAATTACAGAAGTCAAAACAAATTACAAGTCACAATTCTCTATACCCATTTACAGACTGAAACGCTAAAGGAGAAGGATATGCTTTAAAATGAGATTAAAAGTGTTGCTGCTAATGAAGACCTAACATATTCCACCACCTTGGTTTGGAGTTTTATTTATGGAGTTTGACCTAGTTTCAAGCAAAGAGGAAAGGGCAAATGACGCAGTATTTGGAAAACATTCTCTCCTCTCCTCACCTTGAAAACTTGGCATCCAGGCGCTCCCATGACTCCTTCACAACAGCTGTAGCGGGTCTCAACCCCCCCGGGGACTGGTAGATTGAAAACAAAACACGCTGGGAATGAAGCTGTGTCCCACAGCTCGTAGCCATCAAGGCTGGGCTGGCGGCCCCCCAGAATTACTCTTTTTTTTTTTTGGGGCATTATTTTTTTCAAATCTTGCCGCCAGCTGACCGATAGCCTCGCGCAACTCATCCCGATCTCACAGGCTCTAGCTTAATTTCTACGTGGGAATCTGCCTGGAAAGCCAAGTGATTCCGAGTAGTAGCCATTGATCTGGCCGTCAGGGTGGTAACATGGCTACCATGTAGTTGCCATGGCTACAGGCGTAGGCGGTTCAGGAGTGCAGACAGCGAAAGAGACTTGAAAACAGCAAACATTCAGACGGCTCCCCAGATGGACTTGTGCCTAACAATCCATCTGGCAGGTTAGCCGACAGGGGAATTTCTTAACCCAGGGATCATCTAGCCGGGCCCTCACATAATACTGCATTTCTGTACGATTACCGCTGACATACACCATATTTAAAATAAGACTCTCGGGGGCTCTCTGGTGGCCAAGAGGGGGTCTAACAAAGCGCTAATGCGTCCGACGAGTGACCATATACCTCTGTGCTCAACTCCTTTGCCGTAGTGGTAGTTGCATTCCTCTTGGCGCGCGTGTTTGCCCGTGCGGCTCACAGAGTACGTGGCTCCACAGCGACAGCAGGTCCTCTTCAAGGCTGTTGACAACATTCGGACAGAAAGGTGACAGCATGACGGAGCTCGCCATACCATCATGACCTCGCAAGCCACAGCGCCACCTCTCCGCTGGCGTCAGTCTGGAGCCCCTCATTTCAAAAACGTACAGCATAACGGCAGCGCTGACACGTGTCAATCAAACTTCCTTACAGATGATTGGACTGCCTACCTTTACAATACCACCAATCACAATGTTAGAACTCTGTTTAGAGCCGGTGGAAACCAAAGTGACTCTGAGGTCAACCAGCGCTTTTGCATTGAGGGGTTCCAGAGTAACACCTGCGGCCAAACAAAACTGAGGTCTTGAGATCAGGATAGTCTCATGGGGCTCTTGTGATGGAGTTACTTTGGAGAATAAAAAAAAAAGAGTTTACGATCAGTTGTGCTTTTCTTATTGTCCGCAAAAAGAACAGCACTGCCAGGTTTTTCTGGGTGGTGCAGAGGGTAGTTGTTTTCAATGAGCTTCTCCTCGGTCAAAACGTACTCCTTTAAACTGTCATACAAAGCAGCATCACCTGCCAGAGACAACGAATTTAGCCAAAGTAACTAGCTTTCAATAGTAGACAACATTTCCAAGGGCACTAGAAAATAAAAACATTCACCATTTTGTTTGAGCTTTTTCAAGTTAAGTGGAATTTGGCCTTTGGATCTTTTCATCCCATTTTCATTTTCATCTGTACAAGAAAGATTAGAGCGTAAACAAAGTACACACTAAAGATGACACTACATGTATTTCTTCTGCAGTTTGTCAGCTCACCCTTGGCAGGGGCCACACTTTGGTTCTTTAGTCTCTTAAGTGCGTTGACTGCAACACTAAGATATTTCAATTTGTTGATACTGCGATTATATACAGCAGTCTCCTCAGCAAGTGCCTGTGGATATTAGGGGTGCACGACATTGATCAAATATGATATTTTGATATTGATCATGAAAATTGCAATATCGATATGATATTTTTAAAACACAAGTAAAAACCCAAAGGTTATGGTAAAATTGAATCAAAATATATTCATTTTTTATATTAATCAAAACACATTTTCATTTCGTCATGTTGGACTGGTAGAACAGTCATTCCAAGCTACTGAGGAGGCATAATTTCTGGCCACTAATGTTTCCTCTTCCATCTCTATTATGTCATTAGCTTCCTCATCCACACAATTTACTAAATCAAACACAACTAAGCCAAACAGCCAATGGATGAATCTCTCCACAAACTGAACTGAATATTGCACTTCCTGCAACATTTTCGATATGACTGCGCAACATGATATTGCGAAAACGATACTGAGTCGATATATTGTGCATCCCTAGTGGATAATCAAATCAGAGCTTGGGGGAATAAACTAAATGCAAATAGTCAGTGCTCAGGGCAGACTTTCACTTTTCAAAATGAAGACCCATAATTGCATAATTTCCTAATAATTACATGAGAACTGTTACTCAAGTTGCAAATCAATATTAGACTGTATAGCTGTACACACGACCATTTAACACCTTTATATCATAAATATATATTATTTGAAATGATAATTCCTTTTAACAGAATCATGTTAAAACAGCCATTATAGAGTTCACCTTTTCAAACGCTTCATTAACAGTGCCAGACGTTTTCAGGAACTCTTCCGTAAACATGTTAACGTATCGCTGTCGGACATCGTGGGGAACTCGGTCCTTCACCCCGTCTGAACGCTGTTTGAATTTACGTTTGGTGGGCAAGGGCTTGAACACACATGAAAATACAGTTTAGAAAACAAAAGATTAAATTATATAGCATATATTTTCTCTTAAATGGCGTATATGCTGTCAAGAAAGTACAAAGATTTATTAAAAAGGTGAAGTCAGCGATTCTATACACTGCAAATTGTTTGCTAGCTGTCCGTTATGTGGACACGCTTGGGAGAAATTTTTTATTTTATTGGTCTATAAATGGGAACACAAAGAAAGTGTTGCAGACCGCACCACACAACACCATGGCAACAAAGATTATTCCCTGTTGAGGGGGGTGGAAGTGTCAGGGAGCACTCTACAATGGCAAAAAGAGGAGTTTCTTTTTTTTTTTTTATCAACCATCGCGACTCCGCCTTTTAAACCCACGAAACCCGATTTACCCCGACGTAACTCAGGACGTAACTCAGGACGTACCTTAGCAGGCATGTGTACGGGACCCTGAGGAGCCGAGGAGGCGCTCCCCGACCCAGCGAACCCTCCAGCGTGGGCGGGCGCCGCCGGGCGGTACCTCTGTGCAGGGCTTGCAGCCGCGCTTGGCGCGTGCAGGGGAGCGGCTGGGCCCACGTGCGCTGGAGTCACGGGCGTGAGCACAGAGCTGACGGGGGTCGCGATGGAGGCAATGGGTAGAGGGTAGGAGGATTCTGGGAGGATGAAGTGGAGGTTGTTGCCCACCTGAATCACGGCAGTGCCCACCGGTAAGCAGTTCATATACGCTAAGAACACACACACACACACACACACACACACACACCAGAGCTGCGTTCGGAATAGATCTATGGATTTGTATACCATCTAATGGTACTATACTGTACCATTTTTAAATGTGTGAAAGCGGTACTGGAAGAATGTAAATAGCTACAGCCTACCTCAGGGGTGAGCAACCCTGAGGTAGGCTGTCCTGCAGGTTTTAGATGTCTCCCTGCTGCAACACACCTGATTCACATGAATGGCTCGTTATCAGGCTTCATAAATGTTGCAGTAATTGATAACAACCCATTCATGTGAATCAGGTGTGTTGGAGCAGGGAGACATCCAACATGCAGGACAGTGGGTCCCCCAGGACCAGGGTTGCCCACCCCTGGCCTACCTGGTAGCATACCGGTACTCTTCCCTCAGCCATCCATCAAAACAAATAAGCGCTTATTATTATATTTTCACTTCACCTTAATTCTGGAAGGATTTACGGCGATATTTCTCATTAAGAATATTAAAGCGATGATAGTCTATCTTAACAGCAGGATTAACTAGCATCACTAGTAAGCTTATTTTTCTAGATATGCGTTCAATGTTCACCCGCAGTCAGTGGACTGTGTGTGACAAGTTTTATAACTAAATATAAACCTGTTGTAAATGCACATTAGATTTTTTACATGTATCAAAAAAATCTAAATAGATTTCACAGGGTAAACACAGCTGCAGCAGGTAAATAATATCTGGTCTGTTAAAATGAGGTCAACTGATAAGCAAGCATTGACAATAATATTGACCAACTGTGAACGTTTGATCATCTGAACAGATTATTCATTTTTACCATTCAATTCTGTGGCTACATTTATCATGGCGGTTTAGAAGGTCCATTAAAGTGTCTGGAAGTTCTTTTTTGCTCGTTAGACTGTTTCAAGAAAAAGTTGTAAAAGAACCAATACCAGTAGGTACCAGATGCAAGAAAACCAACAGCGATACGTCAAACAGCATCTGTACACGGCCATAAAGCCCTCACAAAGAGGCCTACCGAAATCAAAGCACCTCGCACAGGTTCCCGCACGCCTCCAAAAAACAGCAATTAATAAAGGTTCCTCGTCATGTCAGGAACATACAGTTCATCACGGTCTAGTCCGCTTACCTGCTGGGACTTGCCGATTGGCTGGTTCCCGAGGGGGCGGGGCAGCCATGGCGGCAGGTCTGCTTTGTGAGGCGATTGACACGTAGGCCTGCGCTCCCCTAACAGCGGCGGTTAGGGCGGAGGCCTTCTGCTGCACCTGGAGGCTCCTGGAAGGCCCAGTGGAGGCCTGTGGGCCGCCTGAGGGCCCAGATGCTGTCGGCCTCGGGGCTGACAGCCCCCGTAGGGGCACCAGCACCTGCGGCTGGGGTCTGGCCCTCGCGGTGGGCTGAGGGGACATGGCAGCGGAGCGCACGTTATAAAGTAGAGTTAGTCAGTCAGTCTCAAGTATGCTTGCTAACTTTGAGCACAAATCTAAACAAACTCCCTCAGAAGCTCCGCCCGGTACATTTAAATTCATTGTGAAGCCAAGGGCATTGTAGTTCATCACATGACAAAAAGTGTATTAGATTACAACCAGCTGAATATACTTGTAAAAGAGTAACGGCACCCTAAAATGTGTGTTTTGAGCTAAACTAAATGATAGGACTGAACTGTGATGAGACACATAAATGCTGGTGTTAATATTGACACATTTTCTGTTTTTATAGGAATCTTTATGAAACATTTTATGGGCCGGAAAACACTCTACACTCCTGTTTAAAATTGCCCAAGATTCTTGCTGGCTAGATCCTTCTTCACTTCAGACAGTACTTTTATTGTATTTTATTCTCAGTTTTTTATTTATTTTATACCTACCATGTTGGTATTTTAATGTAAAGCACTTTATATCTGTGAAAAGCACTATATAAATAAACGTGCTTACTTTTGGTACACTTGTGCATCGTCAAAATATAGTTTTAGCATTTCAAAGTTGTGCAATAGGTGAAGTCCGGCTCAAAGCTGGGGCACAGCTACACTTTAAAGGCGAAGTAACATAGGTCAAAGCGGATTTGCTAGAAGACGTTATTTGTACCTTAACAACAATAAGCGCTCTCAAAATGAGGTTGTGGGTGCTCCCGGCGCAAAAAACACATTTGGTGGAAAAGGCCCTAAAGCTGTAGCTCGGCTCCGCCCGACTTTTGCTCCCAGTTTTCCTTGGCTGAGATTATAGTCTGGAAACCCTGTTCACATGAGTTTTCACAGCCGCCCTGCTGGCAGTTCAATCAGGGTGGGTTAGTGCGATGAAGTCAAGCGGGTTTCAAAATGGTGGCAGGGCTAGATGAGGCGGTGAGAACAAAATTGGTTCAGCGCTGTCCAATAGTTTCAAAATTAACCAGAGGTAGAGAGAAACGACTGCCAACACTTAGGGCATGGCCAGCCCATATTCACCAAGTGCATTGTGGGTCAGGTTGTGCCAGGACACTAAAGCTGCACAGGAGAGAAGTGGCATCTCGGCATCTCTGGTCACAAGACACCACTGCCCCGCCTGTGGCTGTACACAATACATGAGATGTAGCTTTACAAAAGTGTATTTTACAATACCAATGACCCCCCCTCAAAAATGATTTCCAATGTTGAATCAAACGAGGTCCGATCACATAATCTCTATCATTGTTTTGGTGTAAGATGAAAATCCGTCAACCGTTTCGATGAAATAACCCGTGTTTAATAAAAAAGTCTAGACTGAGTCACGACATGTGGGAGGGTGGCAGAATTTAGCCTTCTCAGATTCTTCAGTCCTTTATTGTACTGGATGGTAATGGCATTGGGCATTACCTCTGTATGTCTGGCTACATGAGCCACCCGCTTCTGTCCTGGCACAGCTTGTGGTTTCACATTCAGCTCAGCTGGTCTCTCCACACTGGACTTGGCCACCTAAACGAAATATAAAAAGGGGGGTGGGGAAGAATCCTCTTTTAAGGATAAGAATCATGATTACTTCTTTCCATTTATCCTCTCTGAAGCAACCGAGCACTTAGAAAAGTGCTACACAAGTAAACATTTTTAAAATCACCGCCATTATCAGCGCCACTATCATCGTGGATAAAGGAATGTAGCATAGCAGGACAGCAGCATACTTACTGGACTGCTAGGTGGTTCTGCAGCCCCAGCCTCCTCTCTCCTGGCCTCCATGAAGATTCGATAGCACTCCTCCATCGGGTCACTGTCTGATAACTCCACATCGCAGTTGAGCTCCTCCTCTGAAGCGGAGTCGACGAGGATCACGTCTTTGTTGTCCACGCCTCCCACTGAGGGCTGCTCCTGGACAGTTGTGGACGGCTCTGAGGCAGACAGTTGCTCAAGGTAGCTTGACGGTGAGATGTTGAACGCAGAGGACAACTCTGCCATCTTCTGGCATGGTAACGGATACGACGGTACGCTTTGCACGGTAGACCAGTAATTTGGGACCATATGCTGGGCTTCCTGCTCATTGTAATTAGTAAACTGGTTGCTTGAGTACAGTGAGCTAGACATTGTTGTATTGTAATGGGGAAAAGTGGCTTCTTCAACATGTTTTGGTTGCGCTGGCTCTATTTCTTCAATGCGATAGGCCGGCTGAGACGGAGAAAGCTTCACAGTAGAGCAGAAATGTGTCTCCTCAACCATCTGATCCTGAGACTTGGGAAAGGGTTCGGATGTCCGAGTAGGACTTTCAAGGTCTATGACCAAAGTGTTCTCTACACCAGAGGATGCCACCATATCACTTTCACTCCTCAGGTCTTCCAAACATCTCGACAAGTTATCAAATATGTCGAAATTGTTTCCACATTCCCGATTCACATAAGCCGAGGACTTGTCAGTAGGAGTCTCTGAACAACACTTGTCATTTAAGTCGTCCATTGCAGACGTCAATATGGGTGAGGGCTCCCGCCTAACAAACTGTGGGTTTAGAAGTGTCTCTTGAGAAGGGACAGTGGTCGGTTGGGTCTCTGTGGACGTTTCAACCATCTTCTGGGGGTCGACACCGGGGTTGCGAGCACGGCTCCGCTTTCTCTCTGGTGAAGAGGGAAGGTCAATAACAAGAACGCCCTCTTCGCCTTCGAGCTCTTCTGGAGAGAGCTCTCTGTCGAGATGGGCCGTCGGTTCATTAAATACAGCCTCTCTCGCCCGCTTTCCACCTGGTCCGCTTTTAGCTTTCAGCTCCTTTCCACCTGGTGAACCACAAGCCCGAAAGCCAGCAGAAAAGTTGGACAAGGGGTCATATTCTAAATCGGTCCTCGGCTTAGAGTTGTCAACGACATACTTGCTTGCTTGCGATGCACGTTTAGGGGAGCTTGCGCGTTTCTTAGACGGCGTATAACCATTCACATTCTTACTTGTTGTGTCAGAGCTTAATGGAGGGCGCTTCGATGCAGCATTCCCACAGTCACCCTGTTCAGTTTGGTAGAGAGACAGCCTCTTTTGCTCTTGTTCTACCTCATTCTTCACAGTTTCGATCTCCTTGTTTATTCTCTCCAGCTCCTGCAGGCAATCATCTTTGGCTTCGGCATTCACCGCTGTTGTTCTACTGTCAGATGGCTGATGGTGTTGAATTCCTGTGTGGAGAATTCATACATTATAGTGCATGAGGATGGAAGAGTTTTCACCCACCACACAAGATAACCAACAGAGAGGAGAATTGTGTTATATGAAAAAAATAAGTTGCATTTAGCTAGTATTACCAGCAGCACAGTTGCATTCTGCAAAGCTATATAGCGCAAGACAATGTTGCAATGGTTGCCTACTGTCAAATGTATTGATTCACTGGCATAAGCTTTTGTTTGGCATATATTGTTATTAAATCAAGGAAAAAGCACGTGTCACATAAGAGCACACTTCCCTGTCCTGCAGCGGTTTTGTGCTTTATAATCCTTGACTTTGTTTTGGGAAAGAGTCATAGCGTTGATCAATGATGTGACGTCATCACTGCAACATGCCGTTTGTATACTATTTTGATCATGATGTAGCTTTACTGCAAGTCTCCGTATGGTCTCTGGCAGAGTCAGCACAACATTGACCAACAGCCACCAGAATCAATACTAATACAAAACTAAACAGCTATTACACCCTTTCAACTTTTAGGGCAATGGACCTTTTGACAAATATATTGCAACAAAGTTGTTGCGAGCGAGTAGCGAAATGGAAAGCATGCAGTCGCTCTTCCATTTACTCACGTGTAAGCACTAACCTAGACATTGAACTACCGGTGGTTTGTACGACGTATCGAACATATCACGTCCCTCTTTGTCATGCTTGAACAAACAATGCGGCCGTTCGCAACGTCCACGTTTTAAGAAAGGACAACCTATTTCAGCGAATAGACCGTACGAGGGCAACATCGGCAAACTGCCACCGAATTCTGGGAAACGTGGGCTCAGGCTCAAACTCAGGTCGACCTCATGACGTCAAGCAAGAATTGATATCCTCCGGATGTATTTATAAGTTCAATTTCTTTTACTGCTCATTAAAATATGCGGTATTAAAGGTGATATGGGTTTGACGACAGCGCAGGAATCTCAATATGATAATTCTCAACTTCTCTGGGATCGTAGAGGGATGCGTTTTTATGAATGAGTTATTAAGTTGTTGCAGTAAGCTGTCCGATACGGTAGGTGACAGTGTTTCACAAAATAAACAGAGGTACACGGCGAAGTAGAGGAACCCTGGTTGTGGGCGGGGAGCACTGAACACCAGCCTAAACAAAATGATATGCTAATATGAAAACTACTGGTTAAAATTATAGTTCGGTGGTTAAGATTAAAACACTTGCTGTTTTTGGAAATGGAGAGTAGTGAGGATGAGCTCGACGAGGATGACGCTGAATGGAAGCGCAGTTCAGCTGATTTGGACGTCGCCCATGCGGATGTATCTTCAGGTGAACAGACGTATAGGCATAGGTACACCAAAACACCAGTGACTTTATCCTTGTTTTAGTTTTTTTTTACCAGATAGAATGATGGAAATGACTTGACTATGACTTAGACTAAGACTGTGACTAGTATGATCAATGCTAAGTCATATATTTTCATTGGCTTTTTGTATTAATAGTAGTCAATGTATGTTCTCTGAATATTTTTCAGGGTCCAGCTTCAATAATATATGTCCACCAACAACACCACAAAGAGTAATTCTGCATTTTGACCTGGATTGTTTCTATGCCCAGGTCGAAATGATCAGAAATCCGGCATTGCGGAATGTACCTTTAGGTAAACTGGTTCAGAGCAAATCTAGTGTAAAGTCGTCATCCTAAGGCCTACTGTAGAATATTTTGACTGACAGAATATCTTTTCTGCCCTAGGTATTCAGCAGAAGTATATTATTGTCACCTGTAACTACGTAGCACGAGATCACGGTGTCACCAAGCTGATGTTATTGAACGATGCCATGGAGAAATGTCCACATCTTGTACTAGTTAAAGGAGAGGATTTGACACACTACAGGGAAATGTCTTACAAAGTGACAGGTAGGCGGTGAAGTTTGTGGAATAAGCTGTTATATCCAAGTTACAACACACTGTTATATTATAACCAATCAGAGATCATTTGTTGGATACATTAAAATGATGTCCTGTATTTTAATGTACATTTACCCTACAAAATATGAGCACACTTTTGTGCTCCTCAAAACCACAGCAATATTTAATAAGGAATTGCTCCCAAAACCCAGCCACACTGAATGCTCAGTTGCAAAAATAAACAAAAATGTTTCGCTCTCACCCTCCATCCAGAGCTGTTGGCGTCGTATTGTCCTCTAGTGGAGCGGCTGGGCTTCGACGAGAACTTCATGGACGTCACAGAGTTGGTGGAGAGCAGGCTTAAACAGGCGGAAGGTTCCGATTACTCATTCAAAGGCCACGTCTACAACCATGCAGGTGAGATTTAGTCAGTGAAACCAGGAAATGGGAGTTGTGAAAGAAGCCAAGAGGGTTAAAAATTATTACACATATTTGCATCATGCTCTCGGTTTGTCTGATGGACCGAAATTCATAGTAATGAACTTAAGGTTTATTTTGCCTAAGGACAGATGCTGAAGCCATGGCCCACCCAAGGTTGGCGGTAGGCTCTCACATAGCAGAGGAGATGAGAGCGGCAATGTACAGCAATCTGGGACTCACTGGCTGTGCCGGTGTTGCCACCAATAAGCTACTGGCTAAACTGGTGTCTGGAACCTTCAAGCCCAATCAGCAGACCACCCTCCTTCCGGAAAATGTCCCCGACATCATGTGCCGTCTGAGTGGTGTTCACAAAGTGCCAGGTACATTGGTAGATGTTTAGCTGTGGTTGTGTTTAAAAGTAGATGTTTACCTGTAGTTTTGTATACAAAGTAGACATTTACCTGTAGTTTTGTATACAGAGTAGTTGTTTACTTGTGGTTGTTTTTAACGGTAAACATTTGTCTGTGGTTTTGTATAAAAGTAGACGTTTACCTGTGAAATCTGTCCGAAACTGACTTGAATAGCTGATATCGGTATCGGTGACAATTGGAGAGTTGTAACCGATCCATGGGGCTGATCCAGTTAAATAAATTCACACACGTAGGTCTACTGTCAAGCATCAGCCATGTCTAACCTACACAGGCCACACTATCAGCAGCAGGTTTCTAAAATCTAGGTCCTAAAATAGAGATTGGCTATCATTTACTTTGCAACTTATCTTAAAATTAAATTTAACACTGGACAAGGGCTGTGAGAAGCATGTTTACTCACTGTGTACTTGTATGTGGTTGAAAGCCAACAAACATAATTTGAACCTGACTTTCTCAGGGGTTGGGTATAAAACCACTAAGAAGCTTGAGGCCCTCGGATTGGCCAGTGTGCAGGACTTGCAGCTCTTCCCGTTGGCTGACCTGGAGAGAGTGTTTGGAGGCTCCAGTGCCCTACGCTTAAAGAACCTGTCCTTAGGCATAGATGACTCTCCTGTTATCCCTACTGGGGCACCGCAGGTGAAATATTATATGCTGTGTATGTATATACACACTAATGAACTATTATGTGGTTATAATAGGTTAACATAATTAGTTAGCATACCAAAACATGATGTACACCTGAGTGGTTATAACGGGTTAGAATACCAAACATGACATATGCAGGGGTTAGCATAACAGGTTAGCATACCAAAACATGATGTACACCTCAGAAGTTATAATGGGTTAGCATACCAAAACATGACGTATGCAGGGGTTAGCGTAACGGGTTAGCATACCAAAACATGATGTACACCTGAGTGGTTATAACGGGTTAGCATACCAAAACATGACGTACGCAGGGGTTAGCATAACGGGTTAGCATACCAAAACATGATGTACACCTCAGAAGTTATAATGGGTTAGCATACCAAAACATGACGTATGCAGGGGTTAGCGTAACGGGTTAGCATACCAAAACATGATGTTTTGTACACACTGGTTAGCGTAGTGGGTTGGCATCACATCCATGGTTGGCATGGGGACACAGACTGGTCTGTGGCTACACAGCCCCAATCGCAGCGTTTTTTGTGACACACTGTTGTCCAGTAATGTCATTATTTTGTGGCCATGACCATTTGGTACGTGTCAAAAACGCCTGTCTATTTCTACTGCATCCAAAAAGTTGATTACAAGAAATGACTTGTTTGTTTGTTTGCCTACCACCTAATGTGCTAAATTGTTTTATTTATTTGTTTGTATCCTTCTAAATAATATATTACTGTAATATATTATTTAGAACTAAATTAATAAATTACATTTGTATTTTTTATTTGATTATAATGCAGAAAAAATAGTCATTTTTATTCTGTATTTTAGTCTCTCAGCGATGAAGACTCATTCAAGAAAATGTCCTCAACGAACGAGGTTTTGCTCAAGATTCAAGACCTTCTGGGCAGTCTGGTGGAGAGGTACGTGATTTGCTGCACTTCAAAATGTGGAATCTAAAAAACAAAACAAAAACAAAATCCAACATATTTTAAATTTGCTTTTTTAATCAAAAATAAACAGAATGCACAGTGATGGGAGACAGCCACAAACGTTCCGGCTCACCATCCGCAGATATACAGCTAGCAACAAGTGGTTCAGCCGAGAGAGCCGCCAGTGTCCCGTTCCCAACCACATAGGACAGAAGATTACATCTGGTACGTGCTGGGCTGTTATTCATCGTAGGACCTTGAGGTTGAACATAATGTCCAGTGGAAGCCCATACGGCGCTTTTAAAGCAACACTGCAATGTCTGCATGAGCAATGTGAGAGACACATTGATCATTCTGCATGAACTCATTTGTGATTCATGGTAATAGATTCATATTCATTAATTAATATATCAACATGCATTCTGGTATACAATGGTCCAGTAAGCTGTTATCCCCCGAAGAGAGACTTTTCTTAGCCTAAACATTACTTTCTTAGACTTTATACTTTAGTCATTACATTTGCAGCGTTTGGCAGACGCTTCTATCCAAAGCGACCTGCATGTAGTACATTTATCAATAGATGGACAGGTCATACACCAGCAATTGTAAGCAACCAATATTAAACCAGAATAGTTAGAAAAATAAAGTGCATAATGCTAAAGTGCTAAAAACATAAGAGCAGAACAGGATAAAAAAATTAAAAAAAAGTGTAGAGGGAAAAAATACAAGAACATTTGGGGAAGAAACTAGGATTAGGATTGAGCGCTAGTAGAAGGAAAGGTCATAGACAGGTGGATTGTGAAGAGGTGTGTCTTGAGATGGGTAATGTTTCTGTAGTCTTGACTGTTGCTGGAAGCTCGTTCCACCATCTAGTGGTGTGAATCTATTAATATATTAACATATATTCTGGAATAAAGTGGTCCAATAAGATTTTATCCTCTGAAGAAAGACTTAGCCTACTCATGACTTTCTTTGACCTTTCACTGCCATCTAGTGGTGTGAATGCAACATTGTCCAAAGCATATTTTTGAGAAACAATGGATGAGAAAAAGCAAAGTTCATGCGTTTGCTTGCCAGGCAGCAGCAGTAGCAGCGATGCTGTTGCCCAGCTCGCCTCTCTGGCCATGAAGCTGTTCCACAAGATGGTGGACGGCTCCTCCTTCTTCCACCTCACACTCATAAACGTGTGCTTCACCAACCTGCTGCCCAGGGGGGCCGCGGCCGGCGGCAAGGGCTCCATAGACGCCTTCTTCAGGAAAGCCCAAAGCGCATCTTCTCAAACTCAGGTAAGTGTCCACCAGGTCCAGACCAGAATGGCTGAGAGATAGATTATCTGTCTGTCTATCTATCTGTCTGTCTGTCTGTCTGTCTGTCTGTCTGTCTGTCTGTCGATCGATCAGCAATGGTGTCTATTTTTTAGTTTATTTTTGTAGCAGAAATACTACAGATATACAGGCCAATCCAAATCCCATTCAATATTGTTCTTACTGCACGAGCAATGCAGTCTAACGTAAATCAGGTAATATGCAATGATATCCTTAGCTCTTATTGTTACTCTCCTCAAATTGAGATTAGTTTCTCCTTGTTCCCGCCCATTTCGTGTGGCCGACCGTTATTTTGCCTAATGTCGCTACAATTGGAAGAATATCGTTTCATTGTCTCTCATTGCTACACATTGCTGCTGGTATTTTCCAGTGTGTCTGCAGCTTAACGGTGCATTCATACTAGGGGTGCACAATATATCGAGTCAGTATCGTTATCGCAATATCACGCAATATCATATCGAAAATGTTGCAGCCATGAAGAATGCAACAGGAAGAATGCAATATTCTGTTTATTTTGTGGAGAGATGCGTCCATTGGCTGTGGCTTAGTTGTGTTTGATTTAGACATTTACATTTACATTGTGTACAAATGTAAATTTAGACAGAACAGTAAGATGTGTGGCTGAGGAAGCTATTGACATAATAGAGATGGAAGAGGAAACAATAGTGGCCACAATTAATGCCTCCTCGGTAGCTTGGAATTACTGTTGTACCAGTCCAGTATGACTGTCAGCTGAAAATTTGTTGTTTTGATGTTATGAATATATTGTGATTTGATTATGTTTAAAAAATCTCAAAATGAATATCGATATTTCAATAATTTTAACATTTTATCAATATCGTGCATCGCTAATTGAGTGGGAACGTGGGAAATCCGAGGCGCCCGGTGGCCCATAGAAGGCCATTGAAATGAGGCTTCCTGCTCCGCTCCTAGAGCTCCTAGAGCTCCTAGAGCGGGAGCGGGTGCCCAAAGTGGGACAGCAGATGACCAAACAAAGGAACCAATCAGAGCATAGCGGTAAAAGCAATAGGAAAGCTACACTGAAAGTAACTGACTGCTTTTGTTCAAAACCGCAGAGGTGGGCTGACTTCAGCTCTCTGTTCATCTGTCACGTGATTCTGCCATTCCTTTGTGCCCCCCCCCCCCCGTCTCCAAATAGGACGAAATCCCACCAAGCGATAGCAGCTGCTATCAGCTAGAGGTCTCCACGGCAACGCAGAGCTCCGTGGCGCCACCAGCGCGACCTGCAGCCCTCGTGAATTCCGGTGAAGCCCGCCTTGCCGTGGCCACGCCCCCACCCCCACTCCCTGTACCGCCCTCTGGTGGCGACCCCCGGGAAGTGTCCGGGCTGCCTCCCAACTCCCCAACACCAGGGGGCACCACCCGGACGGGGCAGCCGTCGTCGTGCCCCGCCCACCCACCATGCCCCAACATGCCTGGCAGCGGGCATGCCCAGCCGCAGCAGCATTGTCCCGGGGACCCAGACGAGACACGGCCCCCCGGGGGGTACCAGCCACCGCCCTCTACCCCCGCCGTAGCACTCCCCCCCGGCGTGGACCCCCGAGTGTTCTCCGAGCTGCCCCCTGACGTCCAGAGCGAGCTGGTGTCTGAGTGGGGGCGGCAGGGACCGCTCCTGAAGGCTCCCACCTCCTCCTCCACCTCCCTTCCCCCCGTGAGGAAGAGGAGCTCTCCTATGACACCGCCCAGCAAGAGGAAGAGCGCCACAGGCACTCAGGCCAACAGCCTGCTGAAGTATTTCAAACCCGGTTAATGCCGCTGAGAAGATGCTTGGTTGCTTGTTTGTGAACTGACGAGCTGATAACATAATAGTGTGTGTTGTG
Organism: Amblyopsis rosae; assembly: GCA_025399935.1. NCBI lineage: Eukaryota > Metazoa > Chordata > Actinopteri > Percopsiformes > Amblyopsidae > Amblyopsis > Amblyopsis rosae. The sequence goes on along the minus strand of JAODTR010011741.1, from coordinate 7,653 downwards.
TATATACTGTATATAGAGATGAGCTATTTCTGAATAAACGTTGAACATTAATAAAGAGGTGATTGAATCATCGCTTTAGTACTAAATTCTCCTTGTGCCCTTTAGAATAGTTCTTCCTAAAACAAGCTAGTATCGGTATATTCAACTGTGATTCTGCGGTTCATTTGCAGCATGTCCTACCTGACTACAATACTCTATACTGTACATACAGTCTTTATACTATTAAAAGAATGGTTTAGACGACTGATTATTCCCTGAGTTTATGGGCCAGTATCCCCGGGTGGCAGATCCCCATGGCAGGGGAAGGAGGGGGTATTTCTGGTATTTCTGTAGAGAAATACCAGAAAACACACGCGCACACACACCATGATTCGGTTCTGTGCGCTGAAGGCTCCTCCCTGGATCACGTGAGAAGGGGAAATAGGTTTAGGCAACAGAAAGTCCCCATCGTTCAGTCTGCTGCCCCTGGATCTGGTGTTGGAACGTCCTCTAGGCTAGATTGGTAAGGTTGTTTGTGGTATTGCTTGTTGCTGCTGCTTCTGGGAGCTGTTGAACCCTCTTGGTAATGTCAGAAGGTTGGCTGTCGTGACTTAATGGTGTGTCATTCAGTGTTTGGTTGTGTATATTCTGTAGCATGGTGTATTTTAATTGAAGAAACATGTTTTGACTCTAAGCTCTCTGCTTGTTGTCTAGAGTTGACATGCCTATTAAGTCATGCATGATAATGCATTTCAGGCAGATTGAAGAGAGTCTGCCCCTGCCTTTTGATGCTTTTTATTTTGTCATACATACATGCATTTATTTTTGAAAGCTTGAGTTGTCTCCCAAATATGAGTGTCTTTTCCCTGGCTCATACAGGAGCCTTCAGTGATGACGGCATGGCATGCTCTGAGTGTTACGTAGCGCTGAGCCACAGTCCAGCAGAGCAGACAATGAAAGGAGTTGTGTCTGCGTAAACACGGGGAGGGTTTGCCCCGCGCTTAAAGGAGCTGTGGAGGGCGGGCAGGCAGGCAGGCAGGCAGGCAGGCAGGCAGGCAGGCAGGCAGGCAGGCAGACAGACAGACAGGCAGGCAGGCAGGCATGCAGGCATGCATCACAAGCGAGGCATTTGACTGCTCATGTGGAAGGGAGCTCCGGTCTGGTCATGTGCTGGCCCTTCTCAGATCAGCCTCCACTGGCTGGATCATTTGCGACGGCTAATTAAGCATGTGCGGCGCTAATGCCCTTTAGCTAGGGCTAATGCCCTTTAGCTAGGTCCCCTTGGAAGGGGCCCATTTCCCCTTAAACCTATAGGCCAATTAGGCCTATGCTCTTAGAAACGTATGCAACGAAACAATAACACAAACAAGGCAGCCGTGGAACTTGTGTGTGTGTGTGTGTGTGTGTGTGTGTGTGTGTGTGTGTATTGAAGCAAACGGGGCTGTTGTACAGTGTGTTTGATTCACCAGCAGGCACAGACCCAGGGAGCACCATGTTCCAAGGGGATTATGACTATTTGATCAAGCTCCTGGCACTGGGAGACTCTGGCGTGGGCAAGACAACCTTCCTCTACAGGTTCACTGACAACAAGTTCAACCGCAGGTTCACCACCACGGTGGGGATTGACTTCAGGGAGAAGAGAGTGGTAAGGAGGATGTAAATACAGTTTATTATGTCCGTTTATAGTCATACATTTACATGTATGTACAGCATTCAGCAGGCTCTTATTTTATAGTACATTTGTCAGTGATGAACAGGTCCACCAGCTATGGTTTGAGATGTTTACACCATCTCTTGTAATCTAGTCTTAAAAACAATTACTAATAGCTTAAACAATAAAGTGCATGTTGGAAGGATTTTTTAAATTATTTTTTTTGGCTGATGTCTTGTGGTTTGTCAGACCTACACAGGAACAGGTGCAGATGGATCCAGCGAGAGGAATTATAGCGTACACCTTCAGCTCTGGGACACTGCTGGTCAAGAGAGGTAATTCATAAGAATATCACTAGGCTTGCTAAGCAACCGTTTCCTATTTTAGAGCTGAACAATTAATAATTAACAAGTAATTAATTTAATCTGCTAATTTAATCTACTAATCTACTGTTTTACTCATTTTAATTTTAAAATGGTGGGAAAGCACATCTGAGAACTTTATTATTAATCACTAGCCAATAATGAATGATTGTGAATGTATTTTATATAATGTCACAGATGCTACAGTATATACAGTATTATTTAGACATCAGGTAATCTTTACGAAATCACCAAAAATAACACTTGTGTAAGTAGTGAAGAATCCTCTAACTTCATTCTCAGGTTCCATGTAACAGTAAAGTGTTAAACACGCGTGTGTATTATAAGTTGTTGTGAACAAACCTCTACCTTCATCCTCAGGTTCCATGTAACAGTAAAGAGTTAAACACGCGTGTGTGTTATAAGTTGTTGTGAACAAACCTCTACCTTCATCCTCAGGTTTCGGAGCCTTACGACGGCGTTCTTCCGAGACGCCATGGGTTTCCTATTGATGTTCGATCTCACCAATCAGCAGAGTTTCCTCAATGTCAGGAACTGGATGAGTATGTGTCACTCAAATATACTATGCGTACGTCATAGAGATTGTGCTTCGTAGCAGTCTTAGATCATGTTTACATTAGAGACGAGAGGCCAATCTATGGCTCCAGTTTTATGTTTTAAAATCTCTTCCCGGGTGTGAACCCTGGTCGTCCCGGCCTTTCTGTGTGGAGTTTGCATGTTCTCCCTGTGTCTGCATGGGTTTCCTCCGGGTGCTCCGGTTTCCCCCACTATCTAAATTCATGCTAGGTTCACCCTCCAGTCAGTGTCATGTGACCAGAGACACTGGCTCCAATCAGGAGTTGGACCCCGGGCGCTGCACAACGGCTGCCCTCTGCTCCCTGGAGGAATGGGCTAGATGCAGAGGATGAATTTCGTTACATGTGTGTGTATGTGACTCTAAAAGCACCCTTAACCTGTGTCCCAGGTCAGCTGCAGGCCAACGCTTACTGTGACAACCCAGACATAGTGCTGGTGGGCACCAAGGCAGACCTCCGTGACATGAGAGATGTCCACGTCAGGCAGGCCAGAGATCTGGCAGAGCGCTATGGGTGAGTGTAGCCCTGCTTCGTATATGTTACCATAGAAACCGAGAGGAAGCAACTTAATGCTCTCGTCAACACTTCTTCACGCAGAGCTTTGACTCTTGCCATCAGTCGAGGAGGTACACTTTCTCTAGGCGGGCCAAATCAAACTGATATTTAGGATAATGTGTTCCTTCAGCTGTTGGGGTTTTAACAAACTATAGTGCATGCACTCTCACAATAAAATGTACAAAGCATCACTGGGGTGGTACCCTAAATGTACATAAAACGGTACAAATGTTATAGGTTTTTACATATAAAGGGTAATTAGTATGGGAACATGATGTGAACTGTGTGCTTTCAAGTACAAAAGATGTACCCAAAGGGAAAATCGTGTTCCCATGGGGTACTAATAAACACTGTACCTTTTACTAAGTAAAAACTAATAGCTTTTGTACATTTTTATTTTTTGTACCTTTACCAATATGGGGGATCTTCTATTTACAATTGCAATTAGGTAATTTACCAGAGGCTTTCATGCAAAGCGACTTACAATGGGTACAGTTTAATTAAATGAGATAACTCCCCCAGTTATTTTGGACGTTTGCACCTCTCGCTTCGCTCAGTTCTCTCTGCTTGGTCGTGTTACGACTCACGAGTCAGCAGATCTCAACACACATCAATATTTGTACTGATCCTTTGCTACTCGCCTACCAGGACAGGAGAGGGCACCATTGGGCTCTTGTCAAGTCATCCCCTGCGTTTACTTTCGCGTGCGTGTTTTGCAGCGCCATTAATGATGCGTGTGTTGACCCCATGCTTGACCTCTGACCTCTGCCTGGCCCCCAGGGTCCCGTACTTGGAGACTAGCGCGGCTACCGGCGCGGAGGTGGACAAGGCGGTGAGCACGCTGCTGCACCTGGTCATGAGGCGCATGGAGCGGAGCGCCGAGGGCGGCCTAGGGGCTAACGGCAGTCCCCTCTCCAGCCAACAGGTGGCGGAGCAGGCGCCTGTTCTGAGCAAGTGCCCCTGCTGATTTGATTGGCGCGCGTCAGCCGGTCGCTGCGCCTGCACACGGCGTTCTTTTCAGAGGTGTGTAGCCGACAGTGACACTTGGGCTATGCGTTTGCACGTGCACACGTGCACATGCGAGATCTGTCGTCGTTTCAGTGTTCAACCATATGCACAGATGTGAATGTGCTCATTGTATGCTAAGACTCGACCATGGGTTGAAGCTTGCGTTTCCATAACGGCTTGTCTTACCTTGCTGAGCAAGCGCTCCGAAGGAGAGAGAGGATATACAGGAATGTATTTGCTTTAGCCCAGATGAATGTAAGTCTTTGCATAGCCTTCTCAACCACAATAACCACAACAACCACAGCACGCTTTTGTAATTACATTTCTTTTTGATATGCATTCTTTATTTTTTTTCCGTCTATTTTCTGTGTCTGTATTTTAGAGAAAGGTCCCAGGTTCAAACCCTGGCCTTTCTGTGTGGAGTTTGCATGTTCTTCCCGTGTCTGCGTGGGTTTGCTCTGGTTTCATCCACTATCTAAAAACATGTTAGGTTCACCTTCCAGCCAGTGTCATGTGACCAGTGACACTGGCCTCTATCTGGAGTTGGTCCTGGGCGCTGCACAGCGGCTGCCCACTGCTCCCTTGAGGGATGGATTAGATGCAGAGGATGAATTTCACAACATGTATGTGTATGTGACAATAAAGGTACCTTTACCTTACCTTCAACATGTGATGCAACAGCTCATGAGAGAATAATGTGACCTGCTAGTATTGTTTGCGGTCAGACCACAATCCCGTCCTAATTTAACTTTAACATGATGATTTAGTGTTTATTCAAAATCTATGATAAAAATGTGGAATATTCCTGCAGATGTTCTATAAAGCTACAGGAAGTTGCCACGGCTTCAGTTTATGGTAATTACGGCTAGACGTGTTGTCTGTTTATGTCCACACATCAATCTAATGTAGTTTATTGCTAGATCTGTCCTATACCGACGATGATCATATTAGAAATAGTGATTTAATGCATCACATGTATGTGTTTTCTTCTACTTTTTCTTTGCTTTGTCAAAGATTTAAAAAAAGGATCAGTCATAGCCTACTGTAGATGCTGTAAGTCTTTGTAAAATGTTGTTGTTTTCATAGCAAATCACTTTGTCCTTGAGTTCAAATCATAGGAATTCGGTTCAGGTTACTTTATTTGAACCCATAGATTTGGTTTGCAATATTATAGTAGTCATCGTCCATGTTAAGACACTACAAATAATACAAACAGGATCTCTTAAAGGTCCATGAACATATACTACAATACATATGCACATACATTCATAGATATAATCATACAAATATAAAATGCATAAAAGGTATTTGGCTAATAAATATAACTTAATCTGACCAGATCTGCTATGACTTGTTTATTTAACTAATGGGCGCTGCAACAAAACTAGTTTTATACCGCTTTGTTCTCCAAGGAACATTTGTCTAGAAGGGAGAAGTTGAAGATCTTGTGTAAAGGGTAAGTATCATCATTTAAAATGGAGCCAGTTATCTGCTGTAACTGTCTGACGTACATCCAGGTACTCTGGGTTAAGCTGTGACTCAGCAGTCAACCTACTTGACAATATTTGCAATTTGGTTCATAGAGTTTATTTTATATTTTTTTATATATATATATATATGTTTCCAAACCATGTCCAAAATGTGTGGTTTTCCGCCTTTGGAAGGTACAGTATCTTGGCTTTAAAACATTTGTATAGATAACTTCCCTGTTCTATTCTGTAGGGCTATTTAACTAAACGGCATATTCAAAGAACTATAACTTTTATCTTATTTGCATGTGAATATGTAGCTTTCTGCAACTGAACGTAGATGAAGATAATTTATGCTAACTGACATTTTGTTAATGTTGCTACAGTAAATGCTCTACATCTGTGTTTCTGTGGCACAAACCTCAAACCTTGGTTTAGATGAAACACACAAAGTCTTCATGGGGCCCCTTGGTTTAATCTTTATTGATATGAAACTTGTTTCTGACACTTGATTTTTAAGAAAATTGTCCTACTTTAAAGAGGAAATAAATGTGCTTCATAATGAAATAAATTAAAAAATAAAACAATTTTCTAAAGACGATAATAGTGTTTATCAATAAAGGAAACTACTTGATTGTAAATTTTTGACTGAAAGGCCTACTGCATTTTTTGCCTTTGTATCAACATTAAGTCAGTGTGATTATATTTTCTCATCATTTATATAGATTATAACCCTTAGTTACATATGTGGAGAGCCAAGTCAAATCAATTGTATATTAATCACATTACAGTCAGTCACAAATGGTTGTACAGCCCATGTTTACATGGCAACAACAACACCCCCCTAAACCTGCACCTCCCCCCGGGTAAGGAAACACTTCCATTAAAAACCCCATATGGAGAAAAAAGGGAGGAAACCTTGGGATGGGACCGCAGAGGGAGGAATCCACCCTTCCATGACAGTTAAGATGCCTTAGCTGTCGATAGGGCAACAAGAATTAGCAATTATACGTTGAACGAAATGTATCATATTGTGCAGTAAATACAAATCATTTTAGAAATGTTATACATTTTGTAAGGTTAGTAGATTATGAGTGCTCCATTATTGTCATTGTACTAGTCATGACCAGGTCAGCTCAACAACCACTGGGTCTGTAAGCATAGCACCACTACACCAAAACAGGAGACATGGCTGCGGTAAATGCAGCCGCCGCCATTCATACATTGTCCGTGACCATGGCAGTATTTCCCTAACACTCCCTAACTGAGCAGGAGACAACCAGCTGTACCACATTGTCCAGGATTATGACAGCTTCTCCCATTCACCACACATCCATTGGCTCTGCTAGAACTCTCATAGAAACATAGCTGCAGGAAAGACAGCCACCGCCATCGACACAGAGCCCAAATTATCAAATTGTCAGGCAATAGCTAGCGGACCATCTTGGAAAAGCCAAAACCCAAATATACATGTATTTAATCAAAAAGTATCAAATTAATCTTTCAGACGCTACGGCCAGTGAACTAAACTGAGGTTTTTATATTGTACAACAAGAGAATGCATCAGGATTATATGGTGTCTAAATTGACAATCAGTGAAGCTAAGAAGATGAGTTCAGGTAGTACAAGGCAATATTGTTTTATGTTCCTCTATTTTCCAGTTGAACCAATTAGCTCAGCTGAAACCTAATCACATATAGGCTATGCTGTTGCCTTACTGCAAACACATATACTGAAAAATGGTCCAGTGCAACAACGATACTAGAGCAAGTTACTGCAAATCAACAGTGTCCAGAGCATGACATTTTATTAATATATTTAACTATTATTTAACCACGAACAACTTTATCTGAGCAGGAATATCTTGGGAGATCTGACCAAGACGTCAGCTCTGTTAAGACATTATGTAGGGGAGTACGGTGAAAATAAAATAGAGTAGCCTATGTAGTGTATGTGAACCTACGAGTTTTGGATATTTTCCATAATTAATATTTCATAATTATATGGAATAAAGGGGGCACCACTACGTTTAT
>JAODTR010011697.1:0-28383 GCA_025399935.1 Amblyopsis rosae | reverse complement strand
AATGTTATCTTCATTGAAGAAAACTGTGCTTTTCTTTCAAAAATTAGGAAATTTCTAAGTGACCCCAAACTTTTGAATGGTAGTGTGTATATATATATATATATATATATATATATACACTTTTCTTTTTTAACAAGAAAAATGTGTCACAGTTTTGGTGGTCTTAAATTATATTGTTTACAACAGAACGGAGTAAAACATTGTGAGAAAGGCCTAGTTTACTGGCACTAAACCAGTAGGAAGAGTAGACAGAATCAGTGTTATGGTGAATTTTGCTAAAATTTTCCTAACCAAATGTACGACATCTCACCGTCTCTGTTGTCTTTAATAATTACACAGCAGCATAATTAAGAGCACAGGCGGTAAATTATATGCATTCCTTGAAAATATAAATACAAATAAATCAATCAATTTAAAATTCCCTGTGCAGATGTACCAGTGTACACTAATTCAAAAACTGATAATAATTAGATGGATGTGCAACATAACATGGCAGAAAGTGCACATGAGGTGTACTACACTGAGGCCTTTCATAAATCTTCTTGCTGATTACCAGCTGTTGTTACAGTAAGCCTGCCTCTGGAGGGATGGGAAACACTGGAAGGAAGGGCATAGAAAAAATATATATAAAAAAAAATATGTATCTTCCTTATGACTGTCCTGGGATTTTACCAGGCTGGGCTAAGTGACTTGAGTCAGAACAAATCCTTACCTAAAAGAGCAGCTCCACTGTTATGCAGGGGATATACAGTAGATGTCCACAGTGTTGGCTATACAGAGCTGCATGGATTCAGTTCATGCCATTCAAAAAGTCAAGCGAGTGGTGTGACTATAACAATGGTAAGACCGCTTCAGGTATGGCCAACAACTGCTTGCTATAACTTAAGAGGCATTCATTCAACTAGCTTCCATGTTTGTGTTGGTTGGCCTTTACAGGTGAACTGTTGGAAATAGCTAGGAATAGATCTTGTGAGAAGTAGTCCTAGTATGCAGGTACATTTCCTCCTGCAGGAGAACCCCCCTTCCTACATAAACTGCAGCTCCCACATTCCACCAGACAAGAGGGCATACCAAACAACTGCTGGGTAAATATAGGCTGATAAAAAGGATCAGGAACAGAGTTGAATCGGTTTTTGTGATTAGCACTGTTTTGCAAGAAAAGACATCTTCATAGAAGAGCTGAAAAACAAGTCTGTGTTGTTTTTTTTGGCTGGTAGAAAGCGCCTAGTTTGTCTTGTTTTTGGACTTCACCCATACTTTTCAATATACCAGCCTCTCATGACATTACAGAATATAGGTTGATTGAATGACCTGATGTAGTGTGGCTGCACCAAACTACACTTAGCACAGAATGGGAGTTAGTCAGAATCAATTCTCTAGCCAAGGCCTCCCTGCCTCAATTACCACCCAGTTCCAGTGTTGAGGCTGTGTGAAGGTGACAGGGCACACCTTGGGAGCCCTGTCTTGAGGCAATAACCTGAACTAGCACTCCGAGAAGCTTTTAGGAACCTTTTCTCTCTTGGAAAGGAGAGCAAGAGACTATGAAGGCACACTAACCTTGGAACGAGTCCCAGAAAGAAATTCTAAATGTTACTGCATCACATTTGGTAGGCTACACACAGAACAAGGGTTTCATTTTGAACAAAGGTTTATGTAAAATCAGTAGGTGAGTTGACCATTACTGAAAATTAAAGCTTTAATTTCAGTAATTTGTCATTGTGGGCAGATTGGTTACAACACAGACATTATGTAAAATCATGTCTGATGGCTTGTTTTACACAATAGTTCCCTTCAGACTATACAGATAATTTGGAAAACCTCAAATTTCACGATAGGGGACTTTTAAAGACGAGTGTATGCTGAACATTGATACAGAGTATGACATCATTTAAATTAAATGCTAGTATTTTCTGGACAGGAAAATATACATTTCTGTGTTTCAGCAGATGAAGCTGATTCCATAATGCGCTGCATGTGAGGCTCCTTTTAATTCACAACAGCATCTCCTCTCTGGGCCCAATGGGCGGTCCAGTGTCTCCGCATGAGGAGATGGTTGAGGGGGAGAGCAAGGGTGTGAAGGTCTGAGGGTCTCCGCCTCTGTCTCTAATGAGGGAAGAGATATTCGGCTGCAAGGTCTTTCCCTCGCCAACAGCACAACAGGCAGCTAGTTAACCCCCTCTTCCGCTCTCTCACACACACACACACACACGCCACACACAGAGTCTCAGCTCTTAACCCCCCACCCCCCTCACACACACACACACACACACACACAGAGAGACTGACTGCTTGCGATTAATTTAGACTGCCGCTGAGTGAAGGCTGCCCAAATACCACCCCCACCCATCATTCTTTGTGTGCAACAGCATATGATTGTCTCAGCAAGTCAACGTCAATACCTGCAACACACAGTGCATGCCCCTGTAGATTCTGACAGCAGTGCAGCAATAGTAGCACTCAAGCACAGCAGTGTAGCTGATTCCATGATGGGTCTGAGGCCCAAACAAAAGCCTGCAGCTTTAATTACACTGCCTCTGCCTTGAGTGTCATAACAGCCCACCGCTAATTACCCCAGAACACTGGTGCACTCGCTCCTGCTTACTGTAGCAGTAGACATGCCCGGCTGATTACATCACAGGCCGCTGACTGGACCTGATAAGAGGACGCGGAGAGAGGCAGTGCTGCTTTCATGCCTAACGCCCAGGAGGAAATGACGTAAAAAGTGTAGTAAAATATTCATGACGCACCATGTGAACAGAGTCCTGCCTACTCTGTGAGTGCTGAGCAGACACTTCGTGCCTGAAGCCAGGGGGAGCTTTTGAGGATGGAGAAAGCATCTTATGAACAATGGTGCACATGCAGTGACATATGGGTCAGAAAAAACTGCTTGCCTCCTTCAGAAGGCAAACCGTGCTAACTAATGTCAGACACAAAATTGTGTTTATGCAGTGGTTTGTTTGTTTGCGAGTGGCCTTTGTGTGGATTTGAAAGAAATTATGCAACATGAAAAGCAAGTGGCAAAACACACAAACAAATCTGCCATGAAAGAAAACATGTAATATATCATTATTACTGGACATTATTATATAATGACTTATTCATATGTTTTATCACCGAGCTGGATTAGGCATTCTCTGTCTAATGGTAGACCCTACAGATTTCCAGTATGAGGAGCCATGTCGGTCTTTTTAAAGCCTATAAAAAGCAGAAGCAGAGTGTGTGGAGTGTATCACAATGACTGTACTTATCAGTCCTCACAGCAACGACAGGGTATTATTTCAGGCTTCTGTAGTAGCTGGCCCTGATGACTCTTCATAAAATACTTCAGTATTTTATTTAATAAGTCAGGGTGTAGAACAACTGCCCAAAAGGTTAAGTACTGCCAGAGCATGAGCAATAACACAACTGATACCTTAGTATTTGCAACTCTTTTGGACCCTGAGATCAGATTAGCATTGCTACTAATTTAATAGACATATGACCAAACAGCTTGGTTTTTGGTTTTTGGTCAGTTCTTCCTTTTTACATTTAAATGTGTAAAACCAGAGATATTGCTGCTGGTGGCTGTGACTTAACAGAGCTGTATATTAAACAAAAGGTAAAAATTTTAAGCATAGAGCCTCAGTTACACACAAATAAATTAATGTAAAAGCTGCCTAACACATAAAACATATAAACCCAAGATATACGCTCACATAATATCTCTGTTCACACAGAGTTGTAGTATAAAGTAGTTTCACAACTTCCAGATTTAGGCAGGGTATTTCCATAGATGGTGTTTACATGCATATGCATAATACCTGAGCAGATTAAGTGTTTAAGATGAAGACTCGACAGCAGTTTATTTAAAAAAAATGTATGAGTCTAACACACACATAAACAGACATTTCCCACTTGTATGTAGTACCATGGACCGGTTTAATTCTGTTCTGCCTCAGGCTAATAAATACAGAGAGGACAGACTATGTTGTGTTCAGTCTGAGGGGAAGTATTTATTGACCAGATATGCAAATTATGTCTCATGTGTCACTATGAATTTGCAGCTTGTTCTTTCCGAAAGGAATACAGAAACCGAAACACAAAGTTAAGCAATCTCATTGCTGAAGATAATATTGAAATAAATGCTTGAACTGGACCAAAAAAAAGAAAAGAAAATGATTATCATTAAGTTCATGTAAATCATGTTTAATGAGATAACACATGACATAGCTAATTATTTAGTTAAGGCCTTGATTTGACTGCACCAAGCAGGTTGCCCTATCATGTGCCGTTATGTGTGTACCCAACAACCCAACTTGAAAGCATATCTTAATTCAGTAAAGCAATGGAATGAGTTCCCAAAACATGATTGGCTTCCCCAAATGAATTAGTGGAAAGCAACTCTCAACATATATACACCATTAGCAAGTGAATTAAAAAGTAATCATTAGCTCTATTCTATGGACAACTTAGAAAGTGACTGCATTTACTGTACTTATGTGTATGGGCGGGTGTGCCTTTAAAGCCAATGGTGTTTGACCAGTGCCTGTGTAAAATGTCCTAATAATAGTACATTTTACACAGCAGTGTGTAAACTGGCAGTGTGTTCGACAGTTACCTGTAAAAACACCCAGCCACTCAACACATCCAATAATAACACCGTCTTAAAAATAAGACGCTCAAGCGAAAACTGTCAAACGTGAAAAGGGGGCGTGATTAAAGCAGCTTACCCTGAAGAGACGCAGGATGTTAGCCACCATGATGGACACGGAGCTGGCAGAGGCGCCGATGACGCCCACCACTCTCTCGGGCTTGGTGATGATGGGCGGCCCCCCGCTGAGGCACTTGACGTCAGTGGAGTCCTTCTCGATCAGGGCCTGCACGAACGTCAGCGACTGCTCCAGGGCGTGGGTGTCGCGGGAGCACGTGTCCAGGATGCGCGCCCCCAGAGTGATGTTAGGCAGCAGCTCGTTGTCGTTGTTGATGCGGTCCAGGGCGAACAGCATGGCCTCCAGCCTGTGGATGCCCTTCTCCTTCTTCAGCTCCCCACAGGCTTTGCCATCGTTGCCCCTGGCGTGCACAGGGAACAGCCCGCCCAGGGATATGTCTCCGTCGCTGCGGATGGAATTGAGGTGTGTGTGGCCGGGGGTCTTGGGTTTGGCTGCCTGTGCCACCGACACACAGCAAGTCAGGAATACGACCCGGAAGCAGCCAAGCCACAGTCTCTCAAAGCTGCTCAGCACAGTCATAATGGGAGAGCTAAATCCACATCCAAACATAAATGAAAGAGTCTCTTTGAACATAAAGCGGTTCACACGCCTGTACGAAGATAAGCATGCAAATGGCCGGAAGGTGGGGTGCACTTTATTCTTCAGAGCACAGCGAGTCTTCAGAAACCTCTCCTCATATTTTCCAGCCGGGACACCACGTCAGTAATACTAATTAGCTGCATCACTCTCTTTTCAACTCTCTCTCGCTCTCTCTATTTCTTCCGCTGTGACTCACTCTCTTCTTGCACCTGACAATGGTGAGTGCGCACGCTTGCTAAACAGCGTGCGCAGAGCTGGCAAAGCGGCCGTGCGCCGCCATCTCAAGAGACGGGGCTTTGTCGAGAACAGCTCCTCAGCTCACGCTCGTTTGTGGGCCCAGGTTCCACTGAGGTGGCAGAAAATAGCGGAGTCAGTCCCGTGATCCTGGCCGACATGTGCACACACACACGCGCACGCACACACACACATAAAGGAGGGGGCCTGCCCGTGCGCTGCCGCCAGCACCTGTGAAATAACAAAGACAAGTATGAGACTCTGAGAAAGAAAGAAGTAATCGGGAGCCTGAAGGAGATGAAAGACACAATGGGATTGCATCGATCTGATCAACAATATATATTTCAGTGTGTGTGCTTGTGCGCACTAGGGGGTAGCTGATATTGGGTTTCACAGGGTTGTGAACAAGCCGATAGGCTTCATTGCTACTGCCGAGTCTCACATGCGCTACTGCTGTGTATTCCACTCGCTTGCTCTTTCTCCACCCAGAAAACATTCCCTCGCCTGCAGAGTTGTAGCTAAGACCACCCACCCCTTCATAGCATGGGGCGGCGAGAATGAGGCCATCGCTTACCACACTTCAAGACCTTGACCCAATGAGGACCAGGTCAGTCCGAGATTAGTTACGCAGAGCCAGGGTTTACTTACGTAGAGCCTGGCACACAGCGCTGGCTAGCTGCGTCAATGCCCGCCTACTTGGTATTTTGATTGACATACACGACCAACTACGTAACTCAATGACCAAGTCGGACGTTAACTTTACAATGAGGAATGTTGAAAAACTTAACAACAGGACTCACAGTCATAAAACAATGAGTCTACTGTTACTGTTTAAAATTAAATTGAAATGTTTAAGTAAAGCACACTAGCGTTGCACCAGACATTACGGATACACACTTGTGAGTGACAATGCTAACAGCCAATGGAAATGGATTTGCTCACTTCCGCAAAGGCAGTCGAGCTTACAAGGAAATACAGTATACTGTGTATCAAACAGCACAGGTGTTTCTTATGTGACATAGTGCTAATGGACTGCAGAGGCTGAGACTAGTCAGAGATTGAACTGGAGGCCTAAACCAGAAGAATGACAAACTTGCTCCAGGTGTTTGAATATTAGCATCACAGACACATTTATAATGTACCATTTCAGGATACATGACCTACGGACTTATATGGTATTTATTTATTATTATTATTTATTTATAAATGAAGATTATGATAAAGGTAAATAAATTGCACAAGGGCCTCAGGATTAAATGTAATCGTTCTTATCTCTAATGTTGCTGTTCCAAAATTCCACATAAACTGCATTCTGAAAATATGGTTTGTTAAGCTGTATGCATAGATGAATGTATACTTGTACTGTAACACTGCTGTAACTAGCCAATTCTATCAGCCTTCTCAGACTTTCCAGAACTTCTTGTCACTCTTGTGTGCTCAAAATAAAACCCAGAGTCCGCACTGTTCGAGAGCGAGACAAATCAAGTAATACTGTCAGTGCTGTTTCCCATGTTGAGTACTAAAACCCTACCTGTGAGAGTCCAATACCTGATTTGGGCATGTACAGGTCCAATCTAGACTCTGGACCTAAATACTCCCAAAGAAACAATCAGTAAACCAAACACTCCACAGAAGAAATCCATCGTCTGTTTCACAACCATGCTTCAAATGTTTTCAGAGCACCACTATGAATTATTCTTGTGTGCCTTGAGCAGCATTACTGATTCACTGCCGCCTGGCACAATTCCATAGGCTTCCCAACTGCATCCGCACACACACACACTGCTCTATTCTGCTCTGCTCATGGAGCTCCTCTCTAAAACATTTTAGTAAGGGTTAAGGAATATTACGACAAAACAGGATCAGGAAAATCAAATAAGGAATCTGTATATGAGGTTTATAGGCACATCTCTTATTGATAGCTTTTCATTATGTGTGTTTGTGTGAGTGAGAGAGAGAGTAACAGTTTTTGAGGGAGCAAGAAAAAATATAGGCTAGCTTTTCTTTCAGTGTGTGTGCATGTGTTTGGGGTCCCTTCACATTAAGGCTTTGTTCTTCCACAGTGCCAGGCTAATAGAGTGGTGGATCTATGCCCAGTGGGAGAGCCTTGCACCACTCTGTTTATTGACCACCACATACATATTCAGTCAAGCCCTTCCCGCTGTACCTCATATATGCTACCATTCAACCACCTTCAAGGGTGTAGCCTATAGATGAGGACAAAACTATTTGCCACGGAGATAGTTACACTACTTTGCTGCACCAGTCAAAATCATTGCTGTGGAGGAGTGTTCTCTTGCAATTATTTGATTGAGGGTGCAGGTGTGCCTTCAGAAAGAGACAGATTTGTCACCCCGTAGGGATGCCTAGAGATCTGCCCCACTTCGTGAATCATACACAGCAGCTGCAGTCTGCTATAGGCACGCGGGTGCGGCAGCTTTCTTTTATTTTGGACATCAAATCAAATAATAAAGATACCCTAGCCACGCAGAGTGTCCTGTTGCCTTGTGCTGCTGCAACCCTCCTGGTGCAAACCGAGGAGATATTTATATCACCGTGAACCGATCATCCCCCTAAAACAGCATCTATAATGGATGAGGGCCTGCCAGCTTGTACAAAACATCTAGCTGTGGCAGAAAGAAGAGAGCTGGTACCAGTGACCTAGTCTTTCTAAATATAAAAAAGTAATTAATTGGGAGAACCACGCAAGGAAACTGAATTTAAAATGAAAACAACAACGGCTACCTAAATGTTTGGATGAGAGGAGAGATGCTTTCTAAAAAACATAGAAAGAGCTATACTGGGAAATGTTGTATTTCATATAAGATTGATGATTCTCCCAGATGCACTGCATTTCATCTAGAATAGATCTCATAACAACTTTACCATGTGGGTGGTGTTTTAATTTGTGTCGTGTTTTCCTCCCTAGCAAGTAATTTTGCAAAATACGATAATCTAAGAATTAAAGGGAAAAAATCTGCAGGCAAGGAAACGTTCCTGTCCCGATTCGTCATCTTCTTGCCCATATAATTGTCATTTGAAATGATTAAAGCCACAAGCATCGTAATTAGGCCTACATCGTAGCATTGCACAAAATGCCACAATCATTTGCTAGCTTGTTGTACATTGCTCAGGATAGTGCGCCAGGATGTCATAAGAAACCCAGGCAGCACAGGATTACACGTCGACTATGTCTCATAAGGTTATGTTGGGGGCGGTGTGTACAGGAGCGTCCTTCGCTGTCAGTCGTGGGAAATGCAGCGTGCACAGTGGCGGCCGCGCCAGATGTTTTGTCACATGGCCCAGATGGGACTGTAAACATCAGCTGTCTGCGGAGAGTACAAGTTAAGGGGATACTGCTGAATGCACACAGCAACTCACTTCCCTCTGACTGTCTGTCAGCACCAGGAACACAGAATCTCTCCACCTACGTGTAACTTCAGCTCTGAAGACAGGCACAGTCCTCTGCACTGCTATAGTATACTATAGAGAGAGGCAGGACTGGCTGACAAACTTAGGTTTTACTTGACTAGGAGTGGGAGATTTTTGACTGTCCGTTAAGATGCTCTACATGGTCAACTGACAGACAAGTCACCAACAAAAGACTGTAAAACATCTTCAGGTTGAATGATAAAGAGTTGCTTGCAACGGATAAGCTTTTGTGAATAGATGCATGTTTTTTATTTCAGTATGATGTTTTTGAATATTATCTAAGCAAGGAGTTTTATAGCTATACATTTCAGAATTATATAATCTCTTTGTAAACCTGTAGTTAAAGGAAGGAAGATTTGTATAAAAGCACAAATACTGTGAAGTGTTTTGAATAGCAGGATTAACACAATACTCTGTGGGAAGACTGTTGCTGTCTCTTTAGAAATGTAATCTGTTAAATAATTATTGTTTGTTTTACAGATGTCCTATTGAATGAATATTACTTAGCCACTGGAGTTCTATGACAGCATAAACTCACAAAAAAAGTCAAAAATACAGATAGCCTTTATCTCCATTTTCACAAAGGAGATCATGTCAGTAAAACAGACATGCACCAAGCCACCAGATGAATTGTGATCAGCACTTCAGCTACAGCTTGAGAAAAACTAGAAATCAAACATTACATCATACGCCCGGCTTGTCTGTCTCATTGCTTTGAATTAAACAGCATTCATGAAACAAACGACCATTGTAATTTGTTTGCCCAAACCAATGACCAAACCAACACATTGCAGTAGACGACCTATGTACAGTAAGTCTACGGGCTAAAATAAGCCAGGGTGTCACATGTTTTTGAGATAGATAATCATATTTCATCTCTAGTGTAATGTCAAGGGAGCAGGACAAGCACAATATAAATCTGTTCAACACAATGGCTTAAGAAGCATGTCACAGATTGTTGGAGATACTGTAGGTGATGTTCTGAACAGCCCAATTGTCCTTGGCCAGCAATGATCACACCTGTGCCTTTTTCACTGTAGACTGGCTTGGCCTTTTGAGCGTAACTAATAAAAATAGGCTGGAGTGATTTGTGAAAATGGCTAATAAGGTTATTGAGCTATATTGTGGCAAAGGGCAATGCTTCCCATCTGCCCTGTAACAGTTGAGATATAGGGGAACTTTTGGAATTCTTCAAGAGTAAAGGAAGAAAAATTTACATTTAATGGAAATTACTGCAATCGACTTAAGGATAGGCCAGTCTATAGAATGTATCACAAGTTGAATGTTTATTCATTATATTTCTGCCCTCAAATTCATCTTCATTCCTGGTATGAAATGTAGTTGCACAATAATCAATAAATAATTTACAGCAGTTTTAAAAGTTTGTCTTTATGCCTATACTTGTTTAAACTAGCTAATTTCAGAGGGGTCATAAATTATAATATATTTTGTTGCTTTTATATTAATTCTCTCTAAAATGTCACTGGAGAACCATTACACTGCCTTGTTAGCATTTTCTAGAAGAGAGAGAGAGAGATGCCATGCATAATGCCATGCATGGCACTAATAGGACCGTTGAAGTGTGCCTCACCCTGTCTGACAGTGATGTCCTAATCTGACAGTCTGACTATTTGAAGCTATTCCTTGCTTTAGCACATATACTACTTCGGCCCTAGCCAGAGTCATATATATATATATATATATATATATATATATCACTGTACTATACTGTAGCCATAAACTATCTACATATATATAGCCTACTGACTATACTGACAATAGTAATATATAAATGCTTGACTATACTGACTATATTTCAGTGTACTGTATAGTCATATACAGTGGTTGTTGTTAGCTACATGTCATGCATTTTGGTCAATATATATGATTAATTTATTATGGTGTACTACTGTATACAATATATTTATTGAGAGTTTCTCAATAGTGCAATTCTAACTTTCTACAATTTCTTTGGCATAGGTCTTTTTCGGTGTATCTGTGATGCTCTGATGCATAGATATATTCACTGACAGTGACTTCTTTCATCTTTCAATCTTTCATGTTGAACTAAATAGCCAAAGCTACCAAGGGCGTCAAACTGAAGACTGTGATTATTGTTTTATAGACAATGAAGGGATTAGAATAAAACCTTTGTGGTGGTGACAAATCCGTTAAAAGGAATGACTCACCGGTCTTCATCTTATCTAGGCCTTGTTGTATTGTAGTAAGACTTGAAAAACATCTACAGTGGAATTAAACATTTCATGGAGAGAGTTTTTTATTACTTTATTTCTGCTTATGTGATAGAAAATGTGTGTCAAAGTAAGCATCAACATCTGACTAGTTTGGAGTGAAACATCAAAGGTTAATGGCTGTTTCATATTTTATGCAAACTTGCAGTTCTTGGTAGAATACTTACAGTATATACTGTCTGCATTTGTGTACTTGTGTGTGGGTGTGTGTGTGCGTGTGTGTGTGTGTGTGTGTGCATGTGTGTGTGTGTGCGCGCATGTGTGTGTATGTACTTTATACAAGTACACAATATTATTTGTTTTAGATAATGTTGATTATCTCGCTGAATAATTTGTTTGGACTGTGGCATTTTGTTATTAGTATGTATCACACCTGTAAAACTCTCATTGTACAGATGTGCCGTTACAGCTACACACAGAATATTCTAATGACACAATAGGCCGATATCACAAAATGACGGCTATGATTAGCCTAATATGAAATGACATGAGCAGGCTAGAGATATCAGACATCTGTGTTGAAACCGAGCATCAACCTCCGTTGCTAAAACATGTATTCAATGCGGAAGTGCCAAAATCGGCAGTTCGCTGAATGGCTACTTGAGCCTGTCTCCAACAGTGAGTCAGTCCCCATAATGTTAAAACGTGCAAAGTTACAGCAGAAATAAACATGTTTACAACCTCGTACAAACATGACAACTTATCAGTTGAAAATATATCAAGCCATACATTAATTCAGTTACTAAGTAAAAGTATGGGCAATAATACCCAATATAGCTAGCCAATCTGCAATCGGGAAACAATATTTTCTAATGGAATCTTGAAAATCTGGTGTATGAGGAAATAAAATGTGTGAAAAAGAAATTGAAAGCACTGGGGAATAGGCACAGGGGTTCATTACATGCATAGTAACTCTATATGGCATTCTTCCCATTGCTGTTTCACCTCAAAGCTAATTCCCCTTTTCTCTATTACACATTCTCTACTCCAAGACCCCCATTAGCTCACTTTACCGTGAGCTAGAGATATTAGGGCAAATTCATATTCACTCATTAACACTTTCTTCATGCAAAATGCAATTTACATTAACAAACAAAGTGTGTGTTGCCTCTTTGGGCTAACGGGGAAGATGGTTCAGTGCCTCTGTAGAGGACTTTTTTCACTGCGATAACAGACTGGAAATATGTGGTAGGACGATAACAACATGAGACAAATTTTATCCGCCCCATGTGTATGTAGCCTATACAGTATATCTCTTTGCCAAACCTTTTTTTTATCATGTTTGAATCATGTTCATTTTAATATCCTGCAAGGACATCCAAAAAAAAAAAAAGGAATATAGCTAATTTTGTACTTTTTGACGCAACTTTAACTCTGCTCATTTAAACTCCTTAATTTATGCAGTTTACCTTCTCCCACTGCCATGTATGAATTATGCATATTGTTTATATTTATTGAGTATAGCTATTGAATTAAGTATAATATATTTATTGATTTACACGTACTGTATTTGTAATTTGTGGTGGCAAATGTTAAGAAGGACATGGCATGTGTCTATATTTTTTTTGTGATGTTAGCAAGCTTGCAGGCTTTATTTCAGAATATGGCTTAATCTGTTAGTGTGTGTGTGTGTGTGTGCGTGCGTGCGTGCGTGCGTGCGTGTGTGCATGTGGTTGGGGGTGCAGTTTCGGAGCTGTGAAGATGAGGCACAAGCAGAGGCTTTGTGCATGTCCCACTTTGCTGGGACTAATTTTTCATGTTGCGCCTCAATTCTCAACGTAAACACACAAAAGCGCTGGTTGAGGGCAGCTGTTGAAGAGTCAAACACAATAGATAGTGAGAGCTTCAACTGTATAGCGTCCTAAATGTGCCAAGCATAAGAGAGTGAATTGCTGTAGCTTGGTATCTCTGCTTTGATGCCTCCCACTTATGCAGTAGGCTAGCACTACGAAGCAGCTCAAATAACACCTAGTCGAGCAATATTTCCGTTCATGATGATGCATTATATGGTTTTAAAGGCAACTCAATATGAGAAAATGCATCACTTGCCTTGGGCGCCTTAATTATTTATTATTGTGAAACGGCTAATATCATGCTCGCGTTACAGTAAAAAATGGCAAGGAATCAGAAATTGTACATGAAAATTATATTATGATGCTAACCATCATCATTCTATATGTCCTCTTGATGCTTCTGGTACAATGTCTGCCATGTTTGCCAGGCAAAAGAATGACTCATAAATAGTTTTAAGTGCAATTTCTATACCGTCTGATCAAAACTAATTATCAGTACAGCAGAACCCAGTAGATTATTCTCGCACAGAATACAGGTTAGGTATGCAAGGTGCTAACATATTTATGAAACCATATAAACATATGGTACTCACTTTTTCACACTATACATTTGCTGAGTGGGTAATATCACCGCTACTGGGGACTATGGCAGAATAGAGCATATAGTCCCATGTGCTGGTGCATGATGCCACAATCATATTTATTACGGTTGGTCTGATGATTAGGCTTATAGAAAGCTTCTTCAGCTACTTGAGGAGGTTAAGGCTAACCAATCACTATAAAGCTGTTGCTTAAAAGGAACTACACTCAGCTAAAACTGCATTGCAACCATTGGCACTTAAAACCAATTCCTTTTGCTCCATGTTCCAGTATTACATTCCTTGCAGCACTGCAGCTACAACTTGCAGTTGAAACAAAGACAATGTAAGAATATCAGTCGCAGCAGTAAATTATAAAGTCTATGCATAAAATATATAAGCAGTGGCAGGCCCAAATCAAAAAATCTATACGGATTTTCAAAGTTACACCTGGTATTGATTCCAGCCCACGGCAAGCTGCTGATGAACAAGATGTTTTTTTTCTTTAATTTAAATTGCGATAGTCCGTGGCAGTTCTTCTGCGCTGCATGTCAAATTTTCTGTCAGCTAATTCAGTTATCCTTGCTGTAGCCTACCAGGTGCTCTATTAACTACTGGATGAAATATTATTAATTTACATAACATCCACAAATTGTTTTTAATTTTATTTATGCAGTGGCTTGATAAAAGACAATACTTGAAAGATGAGGGGAAACTAAAGTGCAAGAGCAAGCAGAATAGCAACTCACCATCTGACAATTAGGACAATTACAAAACAAAAGGGCAATGTCAACCAAGATGTAATATCCTCCAATGCTGACTTGCTAAGTTAGTTTCTTGCAATTTAGTTTTTATCCAGGCCATCTTCTTATTAGTCAATCATAGCATCACTATATACACTATATACTTCATGTTATAGCTTCAACAGCTTCAACATTACTGTATGTTGCATCTTTGTATCACTGTATCATTATAGATCACTTTATAGGTTTTACAGTAATGAGATGTTCTAACCACAAAATAAAACGTATATTTGTCTCTTCAGCTTCATCCAATTTCTTCTGCATACAAATTGCATAAGTTGAGTTGAGTCTGTGGAAATATATATAAATAAAACTAGAAACTAATACATAAAATTATAAAATTGACATATTGTGAATTCCTTATGCTTTATCCGAGAGCCTAAATGACCCTGACAGTTCCCCAGGCCGCATAATGTAATGCTTCAAGTGTACCTCCTGCAGCAATGGCATAGGATTCAGCATGGAAACATACTATTTGTGAGGAACCCCATATTTTAAATCGCACAGCCTCTAAGTATAGCCTGCATTTATCTGCATGCTGCTGGAAACATAAGTTATGAATGCTACATCTCTTTGTTTTCTGCCACGCTGTCAAATAGAGTTTCTATGTTGAGGCACGGCTGAATGAATAAAGCAGGATTCTTATCATGAGAACAACAGTCACCTCACATGTCTCCCTGAACCTTCACTGTGCAATATAGGCATGTAAAGGGAAGATACATGTTCCTCAAGAGCTTAAATGCTGCATTGCGTTTGTGACAGTAAGTGACAGGAATGAGGACAAAACAGATGGAAGAATAGGTTTTTGTGGGAAGTACCGTCCTTGTTTGCAGACGCATGTTTTTGGAGGTATGTATTTCTCATATCTAGAGAGAATGCATTGGATATGGATCGAAAGATTGCTATGCTATCTACCAACATGTTCCTTTGTCAGTTTTCTCTTGAGTGAGACCTGGAGCCCCCACTACTTATGATTGTACTGTTCATCAGGAGTAGATATGATAAAGCAGGCTTAACTTAAAGGTTTAAATTAACTTAAATGCTTAACTTCCCTGACTACAGGGGATAAACAAATGGAATAATAAGACAAACAGGCAGGCAAATGACTGGTAGCACGGCATGTTAAGCAGACCTGGCCGCTGTCGAATTAGCAGGAGAACCACAAATCATTTTCTTTGATTCTTTATTCGAATTGTCTCACAGCCTTTTTGACATTTTTTTGACAACATACTGTACTGTGCTCTGGCTATCTTTGTTGTACAATATTCTCCGTGCCTTAGCAGGTCTCAAGTTTCATATCAACATCAAACAGATTTAGAATCCGCTTTCAGGCATTTCAGGCATGCTTCACATCCCGCCTTTTGTACTTGCTAAAGCTTTAAGATAGTTGGGTCATACAGTATGTCAACATGGGTACCTCCTCTGTTTTGGCATTCAGCATCTATTAAATAGATTCAAAGGGTATTTAGTCTGATGCCATGGATTTAAACCCCATACTAAAGTTTAAATATAAGTGATTTATCCCTGTTCTTGTGAAATGTTTAGCACACTGGGTCGCACCAAGTCTTGTGGAACTGGTACAGGAAATAGAGACAGTGAATAAGAGTCTTGAGGTGTAAGCCTTACATCATCATTAATTGGGTTGCCAATGTGTGTTTACACAAATCAGCTGTGATGTGTTTTTTTTGTTAAAAGTGATTCAGTATCTAGTATCTGATGGAAAACAACAGAGTAGAATACTCGAGACACGATTGCAACTAAAGGCATTTCAATATTATTATTAACCATTGAGATAAACCAAATATTATAAAATTAAACCAAATATAAATGAGAGGCAATGCCACTTTCACATAAAGAGTGCATTCAGGTGTAATGCTAGATATTTGACTATGCCATCTCACAATTCATCTTTCAACCGCATGTAAACTAAACATTTCGAGATGTAATTGTCCATGAACATACACAAACCTCACTCACATATCGCCAAAATATCACATTACACTGTGCCAGTAGTTTAAGCTGCAGGACCCTGCATTTGTGTCTGGGATGGTAGTTAATAGGCTGTGTTCACAGAGTGCCCTGAATCAGACAGGGGTGATTTACGGAGTTAATCGCTAATGGAACGGGATGATGGCCAGTTAAGCTGTCAATCTTACCAGCGTACAGATAGAGACTGCAGCATATGTCATACATTCTAGTCACACAGGACATAGCATATACACTCTCTCTATCTCTCTCTCCCGTTCCACTAACAGTAATTTTATATTTTCAGTTCCCAATGTACAGGCTTTATCTGTAAGGTTTTTCTTTAAAAATTAAAAATATTCTGTTAATTATTCATCTCTTGTGTGTCAGCCTTCCTTCTTCCTAATGGCATCCAGTCTCTTTCATTAATCTCTCCGTAGGCAGTGAGAACCACTCTTTCTACCAGAGCTGGGCATATAAGGCACTAATATGTTTAAGGTACTTGCTTAAGTGGAACCTGGGACATGATAATAGGTTCTTTCATGTGCCTTGTTACATCTAAGATCAAACAAGATGGTGGAGAGCATGGATGAAATCCTGCACTCTCCAGTTGAGAGCTGCATTATTTTACAAACCTCACTATACTGCCATCTGTGTAGAAATTAAGTTCAAATAATTAACCACCTGAGTGGTACAATTTCAGCTGTACCTTCTTCATTCTTCAAAGATCAAGATAAGGAGCAGGCCTGCATTATTCCTCCTCAAACAAATCCACCGAATTGCTTTACGGTTGGCTATGTTAAAATATATATGTATATCTTGTCCCGTACTTTATTTGAGCAACTCCACTCTGAGTTATTCTAATGATTCATTTGGACTATTGCCACTGCTGCATGGTATACGTCTACAGTCATGTTTCATAGCTGAATTAGAAGGTTTAGTTCAGTAATTGTTCTTTAAAAATGCATGTAGGCTTTGAGAGCCAGCTCTATTTGTTGAAATGTATCATATTATGTCTTACGCACTCTGAAGATAAAGTGCTTTTGTTCTTCAATGGCTCAACATGAGGCATCAGAGTAAGAGAACTAGGGTCACAACCATTAGACATACCATTAATCACTAGAGATTGGTTGTAGTCCTGGATTATCTGTCCCTACGGGGGGCAGGGGTGGGGGGTCCCTATATAGGTGTTGTGGTGAAATGAAAATGTCAGTCTGATGAGATAGACTGTGCTCCCGTACAGGCAATCTACAGATAAGATGAAAGGGTTGGAGCATTGATTTCACTTGAACAAGCAGGTGAGGCGAATAGCGATTCTGGAGAGCCTTCAAGCTAGCAGTGGAACTCCCGTGGAGGGAAATGTAACCATAAGTGTGCCTTGGTCCATGTGGATATGTAGAGGGGGGAGGCTCAGACTAGCGGAAGAACCTTCATCCTATTCAGTTTACATTATTGAACTAGAATGGTGGAGCTATCATGCCAAATTTAGACTTTTAGTATTCCATCTGAAGGTATATTTACATACACCACCATGTTTGTGATATAGCCATATTTCTTACCATATGCTGTTTATAGTCAATGATACACATATAGCAGAATATTTTTTGAAGAGGTTTTCCTTTTCTAGGTTTCTTATATTATATGTTTTTCATACTTCACAAAGACTTTCACTGCGAACAAACATGTTTTTGCTTAGCATGGGCATAGACTGTGCAACACTGCATGGAATATGATGTTGATAAATGCTTCTTGAACAAATTGCTAGGCCAGGGGCGAAGATTTACATACCCTGATCTCCCCAAAGCAACATCACCACACATGTAAACGCTTCATAGCACAGTTGAACTCTTGTTAAACCCTCAAGCCCCAGTAGCTTCCTTACCTCTATAATAAGTCCTTGCGCTGACATTCACCATAAATTAACATCTTGTTCACCGTAAATGCAAGACTGGCAACTCCCAGTTGTATGAATATGCTATTTACCTCCATCTGGTCCATTATCAAGATGGAAAAATAGTGTGGCCATATCTTGAGGTTTGGAAGCGACAGAGACAAATTCATCTGTGCTTTAAAAATATGATTATGCATAATATATAGCATATATGCTAAACATTATGCATGTCAAATTAATATTATTTCTCTTATTACATTTCCATCCTTTTTTTTTTCATCAATATCTCTGGTCTAGAAATACGTGGTGGATTTAAAAGGTGGGGCAAAAAGAGTTGAAGTCATGAATTCACATCCAGGAGAGGATGGGGGGTCAACTGACTGTCCCCAAGGCTGTTGTCTTAACATGCGTGATTAATGGTGCATTAACAAGATGGCAGGTCTTTGAGTACATCACAGCACTCACGTTGGCTCTACATTATTAATGCCTGCACAAGGAGCCTGCTTAATGAGCCAGAACTCTTTGAGAAGCTGTTGATTAGGCATGCAATGGCTTTAAATGCTTCCCTTGCTCATAAATCTATATTTACATAAGAGGAAATACATGTATATCTTCTTATTGTAAATGAGAATGATATACTCTTTGGTTTGTCACCTTAAGAGGTCATACTGTTCAAATTCAAATAGCAGCTGAAAATGTGACTTTTCCTTGGGATTCTTTTTTTGGTCTAGGTTGGGATTTCCCAGAATGACAAAACCTCCCATTAGAATAGCAAGGTATGTATTAAAAGCTACAGGGAGGCAAGTAATTGTGTCGGCAGAGAACAAGTCAAGACAAATCAGTGTTGTCCTGGGCTTGTTATTGCATTACATTCTGTAGAATGGTTGAATACTGAAGTGTTTTGTACAACTGTGGATATGTAGAATTGTGAATGAAGTCATCTAGAGGGTTGTTCAACACACATGGAACAATGTAGCCATTTCATCATCTTTCACTTCCACTGGGTGATGCTGCTGCCTGTTGGAGCTGTATTTGATGCATCAACAGAAAGCTGGCAAAACAGCTTGTGTTTAGTTGCATAATATTTATAATATTTACAATATTTACACCTTGGTTGGAGACAAACCTGCTAAAGCCAACAAACATAAACTCTGTTTTCTAGCCAATAAATACTTTTAGCTGGTCAAGGTATAAAGCAAACACTGCATTCTTTTAGCTTTCCACATAGAAGTGGCATCGGGCACTCTCTATGAAAGTAGGCCACACATTTAATCTGTGCTGGATCACCCTTAAACCTCAAATAGTGAAGTTTAGGCATATTAGCGATGCAAACAAGCACAAAGGTATATCAGCAGTAATTAGCTGAAGCAAAGTTCACGACCACAGTTGGGCCCAAGTGGAAACTCAGAGACTCAGTGCCAATCGAACTTGGGAATGATTTGTTTGTGATAGTTTGTTCTTTTTTCACTTATCCATGTCCTCTGAGAACCGGTGCATCTGGTTGCATGCCCGAATGCACAGACAGAGGTGCTGTTGGTGTATTACATTTTCATGAATTCTAAACCAACTGGGTTATCTGAGCACAGTCGTGGTGGGACCACACAATGTGCACTGTCTCATTATCTCTGTAGCCCTGACAGGGAAGATGTGGGAGTGAGGACCACGGTAATCACAGTCATTGACCAGCATATCAACCGACGCAGAGGGGAGGAAGACAGAAATAAACCTCTATTGTTTGTGCACATGTCAACTTTGAGCTATTATCTAATTGTTTGCTAACTTTATCAGGCATGGCCATACCCACCCCCCAAAATAAATACATACATGGTTTTATTTAACAAAGGAATAATGTCACATTGGAAAATCTAAATAGCTAAATATAAAACCATGAACACCTTAGAAACATGTATTAGCATTTTACTGTATAAAGCAAAAAAATTATTTACGAACACATTTGTTTAATGTTTTGATAATCACTGATCCAATGTCTAATGCTTGTGTAAACTATGTTATGCTGCAGGGACCCCTTCCTAGACATGTATTACAAATTGTAAGTTGTAATTACCTGTAGGAACTGTGCAGAGTATTTGTTCACCCCCAAACCTTAAATTACATGTATTATTTTTCTCAAATAAGCTAAAGAGAGCAATAACCAGTTTTGAGAAGGAAGACTTCAGTGCAGTCCGCCAAACAGAATCATTAAGCAACAATTACTTTGACCAGCGGCTTTGGTGTTGCAACAAAGGTAGCAATTAAGAAACATTTAGACTATGTTTATGAACAACCATAATTACCACAAGGACTGAAGCTTTTCTGTCTAGAATTGACCCATCTATGCTTTTGGTAGTTCTGTAAGGACTAAAAAAGAATGTAGCCATTTCTATTTTGTTCCATAATCAGCATAATAATCATTCTCTTCATCTGATTGTCATGCATCTAGGTTGCAAGAAGAGGACCTCGCTATGTGTAAGCAATCTTTACACTACTAAAGAGCTTTGAATTGTGGTTATTAGCCGGGAAGCAAGACAAGACCCATATTATTGTTAATGAATAGAGTGTTTCATGCTTTGGGGGGAGGGGGGAGGGTAAGATGTGGCCTCACGAGCTGGCCTGAAATTGTACT
Organism: Amblyopsis rosae; assembly: GCA_025399935.1. Lineage (NCBI taxonomy): Eukaryota > Metazoa > Chordata > Actinopteri > Percopsiformes > Amblyopsidae > Amblyopsis > Amblyopsis rosae. The sequence goes on along the minus strand of JAODTR010011697.1, from coordinate 7,524 downwards.
GTATAAATAAACATTATACAGTATACTGGTACACAGTGTATTATAAATGTTTTATATAATAAAGGTGAAATTAAAAGCTACTGTACCCTTTTGTTTAATTCTATAATTGGCACCTCAGTTACAAAAGAGTTTGCCAAGCATCAAAATAAATGTGTTAAAATGGCTCCCTTTAATACAGTAAATGCTCTGACATAAAGGCCACTTACTTTCCCCTGCTCCATGTTTCTGTTGGACACTGTTATCTCCACCATCAGTCTCAATAACCATAGCAGCTGGCCCACCATGCAGGGGCAAACACTGGCCTAGCATGTGCTCAATGTGCTTGCCACCTGATACAGTATTACAATAACATTATAGGCGGTGTGTGTGTGTGTGCGCGCTCATGTGTATGTGCGCATGTGTGTGTGCGTGTGTGTGTGCATGTGTGTGTGTTTGTTTAAGAATATTGTCACAAACCACTGTCAAGTGGCCATTTTCTATGTTATACTGACATTCAGCCCAGGGATTAGCAACATGGCCTTTCGTGTGCTAATAATCGACTCAGTTTCACTGTAGAAATTTCAAAATCAAAGGATTTAATTAATTGTCCTATATATGTTTTATTATAAATGTAATGTACAGTAAATATACAGAATAGTGTAAATTGTGTGCATGTAGTCTAGATTCTCACACAATATTATATTAAATAAATACATTACATTTATAATATAAATTAAAATGATAATGTAATATATTTTTTACTCTAGGCCTACATTATAAATATAATGTAAATACAACATATGTGCAATGTACATTTGGTGTAGCATCATCCACAACTTTAGCACGTACTTAAAGCCCATTTTCCCTGCACGGTGGCGTCTAATAATGACGTCTATGGTAATGTAAATCCCATAAATGTCTGTATTAGTTAGGATGTGGAGTCAGAGGGATGTCTTTGTATTTGACAACACTACAGCTTTTTGAACACTGAGCTTTTGTGCTGTAGGATGGTAGGCTTGCAATCATACTTTATGTCATAAAACATGTCACTTTTAAATCCTTTTAGCCGGTGTTCAATCATTTTGTTCAGGAATGTAAAGGCAAGTGGATGACTGTTGTTGGTTGATTCACGCTGATAGCAGGCTGCATGGGAAAGGTGGCTGGTGTCGCGATAGTTGATAGCCTCAGTGTCATGTTGTTGTGCTAAACATAACCATGGCAGCCAAGTAACGGATTGGGTCTTCGAGCCCCCATGGTTTGAAAATGTGATTAAAAACATGGAACATTTATCCAACATATGTTGTCATCCACGGGGATCAGTAGGCTCTGAATCTTAAATGTTTCAACGGACCCTATATCTGCCTTGGCATGCTGCGGAGAAACCGGCATGCACATACAGATAACATGCAGGCAGTGCTACTACTTACTGACAAGCTTTAAAATACTGTGGTTCTACCGATCGGGAGCCACTATTGACGTGGATTCCATGACATTAGCATATTGACCTTTGACGGGCGATGGAATTAGAAGCGAGAGCTAATATGCTGGCAGTGACATTTCCCCATAGATCTGTCAGATGAACTCTTCTAACCCCTTTAAGCTTTTCTCATCTCCAGGAATGTGGAGAGGGAGGAGCGGGTCAGAGCACTTGCTTCCCTGTCACAGAGACCTACACAACACAAGTGAAATTGGTGGCAAACTGTGTCTGTGTCTGTTGTGTAATGTGTTGCTATAAACACACAATATAAAAGAGTTCTAGAATATTTAAGGCTACTAAAAATAGAGTGTATTATATCATATATACTTCCAAAAAATGCTTCTGTGATGCAAATTGTAGTTTTTAGTTCCAGTGGGGCTTCTAGTGATGACCCAGAAAAATGAAACATCTATATTCCCATAAAATTGCCCTAGGTAATGTGAAGGTGTGCACAAAGTCAGCCTTGGTGAAGCCTCCTGACTTTGGTGAGATCACAGATCAACAGTCGCACGTATTCTAGCGTGGGAGGAATATGTTAATGATAACCTAGAATTCTCTCTCTTGACAGTAATATAAAAAGGGAAGTTAGATTTTCCCATAAGAACATGGAAAATGTATTGTATTGCTGGATATGATGGGGGAACTTGCTATAGGTTCTCATGACAGTGAGAAGAGTACACCACCATGTGCCAAACTCTGCTGAGGAGCTTTTTGTTTTAACATTTCCTATGGGTCCACCACACAACATCACGATCAAAGATGGATGGATGCAACCTTGAAATGTCTCCTTCAATTTACACGGAGATGTTGCAAGAGACAGAAAGTAACAGAAAGACAAAATGAGATTGAAGACGAAGAAATTCAGAGGCAGACAGCAGGTTGAGAACAAACAACAGAGAGCACGCAGGCCCAAGTAGTTCTGTATAAGATGTCTAGACTTGTACACTGTAGCTAAACCATTTACAAGACAATGATACAAGCTGGACTTTCTTTGAGAATTTAGGTGTAGTGCAAATTGAAATATTTGATAGAATCTATAGGCCCTCCTAGTATAACTCAAAATAACAGTTAACCCTTAAATTGTGTTAGGGTCTAAATGACCCATTTCAAGATTTTGATTTGTATGAAATACCATTTAGTTTTTTTTGTTCTGCATTAAACTTGATGATATCCTCAACAATGAGTTTATGAACATATAAAACAAAAGGCAATCAAACAGTTTGAAGAGCCTTTAAGGATGTTATCAGGAGGGGGAGAATAGTTGAAAATCCTACTAAATGCAGATGTAGAGTGGACACTGTCTCATTACACCTCAAAACACACATACACACTCACCTCAACTACATCTGCATGCATGAACGTGCGCACATACTCACATGCACACACACACACACACACACACACACACACACACACACACATACAAACTATGCCTGCCATGGTCAGTGTTTGTATCAGGACATATGAAGTGAAGAATTGTCACCTTAGAAGTTAGAAGAGACATGTCACCCACTGAGACCCTTTGTATTGTCTAATATCACACACAGTGAAAGTGTATAAAGTAAGGTGAAGGTATACTGCTCAGTATGCTCTTGACCAGCTCTTTGAGTTAGATAGTGATGTAGAGGATGGTGATTCTAATATAGATGTATAGAAGTGTCTGAAATTGAAGATCATTTTGAACACGATCCTGATAATGATGGTCCCTTCTCTTTATGAAGAAATTACTCAAAAGATACTTGTGTAAAAAATGGCAGCATAGCCAGGTCTTCTATGGACTGGACTGGTAAATGTACTGTATTTACTTAGTGCTTTTACAAAAGCTAAAAGTGCTGTACACAGTTTCCTCTCATTCACACACCAGTGCTGGTGTCAGCCATGCAAAGCAGCAGTTAGGGTCAGGTGTCTAGCTCAGAACATCTCCACAATTGGCCAGGAGGTAATGGGATTTGAAACATAGGCTATCAAATCACTGGTCACCCCGCTCTACCCACTGTGCCACTGCCATCCTTATACTCCACTTGAGAGTCAAGGTGGAATGCAGGCTCAGAACATAATCAGAATGCACCTGGACAAACTAAATATGTAAACCATATATACTTGCTTTTGATTTGTGTGTAACATGTTGTCACTATATATGACCACAATATCACAATAGATAAGTAGAAGAGCTAATAACATTTAAAAGTATTTTAAAAGGTAAAAATGTTTAAATGTACAACTACATAACAGTAAAAAAACTGGTAAATGTTATAATTTATTTGAGTTTGTTATGGATGTCAAACATATTTTTGCGGGTAAAAATATCAATAGTGATATTTTTTAGTGAATTTACATCCCGGGTCAATGTGGCCCGCTGACATAATGAGTGTAAACTAAATGTATAGGGACTTTGATCTGTATGAAACACCGTCAAGGCTACAGTTGCGAAATATCTTCCCAAGCACAAGTGAAACCAACAGCATGAAAGCTTGGTTCTGCTGATACACTGTTATTTCCTGCCAAAAGGACATTTGCGTACCCTTGCATGAAATATCCTGGCACATACTGTATAAAGGCTGTTTTCTGCCTCTTTACCATGGAGGAGGCTACGCCTCAAGTGATTTCTTAAATTACTTTAAAAAGGTGAACTGAAATTGAAAGAACTCAAAAAGTGTTTTGTGATCAAATGGTGCCCCCAATCTGCCAAGTTACCATATGCTGCATTAAAAATTTATAAAAATCAGATCCAATTCAAACAGTTCAAGATGCTAATGATGGAAATATCTAATATACTTCTTACTTGCCTCAGCAATTAACCACATTTTAATTTGATTGTTTAAAAAAATGACAACAGACGTTTACTGAGCAGGCATTAACCAAAATGATAGGCTATGCAAAAATCAAAACACACACTTGAGAGAGAAATAGAGAGTGCAAGAAAAGCTATGCATGTTAGCTTGCTTAACAAATATCTGTCTCTATGGCACCTCAAAAAAGCCATTTTGTTAAACTGGCAGTTGGGTGAACTCTTTCCAGCCCTCAGAGCTTCAAAGCAAAGGATATATCATGGCGCTTCTGGCAAAGCTCTGATCTCACTCCTGATGTGGCAAGTACCTTTCTAATTCATAGGACCCTAGGCAAGTGCACAAGATACAGCCAGAAGAAAATACCTGTAGCTAGCGCAGTGCTAGAACACATTCTGAAATCAGCCAAGTGAATTTAATTAGACTGAGGTATAATAATCTCCTAATATAGGCCCCTCCAGAAAACAACTGTGCCATTACGTTGGTTACTGCACAACCAGTCCCCTGGGCGAATGGGAAATGTTTCTTTTGGGTCCCCTCAAAGCTAATTTGCAACACACATTGGCACAAAGAGCAAAAGAAAAAGCAGACAGCAAAGGTTGTAAAGTTTCAAAAAGCAGCTTCGTGCCTCTGCTTAACAGCGAACGTGACAGACACCAGGAAGCGCACTTGCGGTTGAGGGTTTAACTGTCCTGCCATTTTTAATCACTCCAGGCGACGAGGCTCAGACAGGCGACGGACTGGGAGCCTTTCCTCACATAGCCCCGTCGCTGCTCCTCGGCAGCCAGTCAACATGACAAGTGCCACAGTGCCGTGCTGATGTGTTACCAGAAACCACAGCTCCGCCACTTATTGGACAACTGTCAACCCTGGTAATTATTTTAAATGCTATTCATTCAAAGTGTCAATGGAGATATTGGATAGACAGATCCCTAATATTTCCCCCGCTCAAGTGGGACAACATAATGAGCTGCTTATGTCCCTCTGTGGTCAGACGTGGGGTAGTGTCTACACAACAAACCCTTCAGAGATATTTTGAATATCGTAGGGCTTCTGTGGCAAAGAGAGCAGATTAATTTCATCCTCAGGAAGGCCTTTGGGATTCAGAGAGGAGACAGATTCAGCTCATTCTCCTCATAACCCGGGGTTGTCTTCCTTGGCTCTTAATCAGAAGGGAGAACAGGGCTCTTTGCATCAGCACAACCTGAGGCGGTAGCACCATTACATAACCACTGGTAGCAGCTGAAATATGCCGCAATCCACCATGGAAAAGAAGCAGCGATCCTGCAATAAAAGACTGCCTTTGGTGATCCGGACATAAAATAGTGGGAATATGACTTACATTATCGTATATCTAAGACAGTAAGGGGAAATGACTATATTGTAAGTAAGGCAGGGGGGCACAAAGTCATTTGTACCTTAATAAATCTTTCAGGGTATAGTTTCATGGCATTTTGCTTGCTGTGAGACATTTACGACCTACTAAATATCATGACATTCTCTAATCATAACATCATCATATAATATGGCAATGTCTAAACGTCTGCAAAGCTTAAAGTATTAGCCATTAGACAGTTGCATTGACTCTTGCTATAGATAAAGCAGAGTCAGTTCCACAACAGGACACATGTTTATCAATTAGTAACCAGTTAATTTATACACAGGAGGAGAAATGTGCTTTCTCATTATGTAATTAGCTCAGTGGCCACTATAGAGCAGAGCTATTAATCAAGTTAATTATCAACCACTGCCCCATAAAGGGGGGGTAATAGCAGATTAACCACAGGGCAGAGCTGACAACCCTGGCACTGGGTAGACTTCCGGACACATTTTAGATCAACAGATGGGCAAATGGTTTGGGTATAATCATTAGACCAGAATTCAAACCTCAAAGGCCTTCATGGCTTTCCGGTTTCTGTTTTAATCGAATGCACACGCATGTTTAATATTTGTGTTAAGTGAAAGGTTAAATTAACAATTGTGGTGAAAATATAACCAATCTGATATGAGGTAATATGGTAAATCTGTCTGAATGCACCCATGATGTAATATCATGCTCATGTTCTTCCTTAGTACAACAGCAGCTCGCTTCAACTTGTACCAAGACTTGTCAGTGAACCTAGACAAATGACTTTGCTCTGGATCTAGAACATTCCAATGCTTTGCAGACCTCATGGTTCTGTCGCCATGGCATCACCCAGTCGATAAGAGCAAGGAGAATTACCTAAATCTGGTAAAGACTCCCTCAGCAACGTGTCAATCTGTCACTGGGAGGGATAAAATCTCCTGCTTCGTGACACGGGGAGCAATCATAGTGTCCTGTCACCGGTATAGCACTTGTCGTTGATTAAGGCTTTTCACCCCCCATCGGGCTTTGCTCTGGGCCACCCATGTTTTGTCTTGTGACATGCGTAATTTCCCTCTCACAGGCTTCCCATCTTGATAGTGAGCTAATAGAAAACTTCCCCCAGATCTGTCCCTTAATGAAGACAGATCCTCAGCTGGCTAAGCAATCTCATTATATTACCATACTATCAACTTGTTGTAAGTAGATTAGACATGTTCCACATGAGAACCCAAAAAGGGGTGAAAAATAAGTGTGTATAGAAATAATAGATTTACAGTGCATTATTTGCATGATGCTCTTTCTTTCTCTACAGTGCTGCTGGCGTTGTTATTTTAAGATGTGTGAAGGTACAATTGGAGTTTTGCTTGATCTCTAGAGGATTAAAAGACTAGAGGACTCTCAGCTGTCTGAAAATATGAACAGATTGCTATCCCATACAGAAATAAAGATGTATTGGTAATATATTTGCTGGAGAAACATGTGCTGCAATTTACGTATATGGGCGACTACTCTCCGTGTTAACGGCAAATTTAGAGGGTGGTGCCATGTGCAGATTACGTGATCAGTCGTTTAGTACATCCAATGTAAAATGCGATAGCACAGCATGCGCTATCTTTAGTCTGGCAGCGCTCACTTTTATGTTGCTCTTGCTAACGTACGTACATGAGGCTCATACTGTAATATGTATATAACATATATGTATAATGGCAATATGTTTTCTTTTCGCATGGGACAATAACCTAAATATTTGCATTGGAGGAGAGGAGAACACAGTATTCAGTTCAGTATCTTTCAGAACATGTGTGTCAAAACATAATTTGGTTTTGATTCCCTCAAGAAAGAACTTTATGTTTCGTTATGGGGCACGAATAATATAATAACGCAAGGCAGTAGGATGATCTTGAACAACAATCTTTTTACACGGTATACACATA
>JAODTR010011688.1:3880-28400 GCA_025399935.1 Amblyopsis rosae | reverse complement strand
CACTACTTGATCAATTAGTAGCTTCGCTACTGAAAAGCCATTTGATTCAGAAAACAGCGCCGCTACCGCCACGCTACTCATAAATGTAATTTAACTAAAAGTGTTGGGCAGTAGCGTCGCTACAAGTAGCCCAACACTGCTTATAACGCTATAAACCTAAACACATTGTTAGCTGGGCTTCGTGTAGCCTAGCTGGCTGTGCCGGTGGACAGTCAGCGCAGCAATGAGGCAGTTGAAGGGGAAGAAAATAGAAGCAGTCTGCTCTCGAGTTCTGTTGATAGCAGGCACCCATAACATGGACATATAAACATGGCCTATTATTTCCTCATGTCCTCCTTTCTCCCCGCTGCTAATCTTCATAAAACCAAGTTTATGTAAAGTGCTGTCTGCATATCGTCCATAGCACCGTTTACCTACTCCCAGCAACTTCTGCGCGTACCTCCGTTTGGGTTAAGGCATATGGGAGAGGGAGTAGCAGCTAGCTAGCTAGCTAGCATGTCTTACCATCCCAGTAAGGAACAGTTCTAGTTAGGGTTAAGGCATGTGAGAAGAGGGAGTAGCAACTAGCTAGCTAGCATGTCTTACCATCCCAGTAAGGAACAGTTCTAGTTAGGGTTAAGGCATGTGAGAAGAGGAAGTTTCAGCTAGCTAGCTAGAATGTCTTACCATCCCAGTAAGGAACAGTTCTAGTTAGGGTTAAGTCATGTGAGAAGAGGGAGTAGCATCTAGCTAGCTAGCTAGCATGCCTTACCATCCCAGTAAGGCACAGTTCTAGTTTTCCGTCCTGGACCACGTAGATGCTGCAGTCGGGTTGGCTCGGTCTGAACACATACTCCCCTTGCTGGAACTGGATAAACACCATGTGCTTACACAGCTCTAGGAACAGGGGCTTCTCAAAGTGACCCAGGACACTGAGGACGATAGGGGAAACAAACATGGCGATTAGGAGGATGTTCAAACAGACCAAGTACCACAATAAAATATAGAGCAGGTCAGAGTTAAAGGCTGAGTTAGTAATTCTCCAGAACTCTTGTTAACTTCGAGCTCAAATCAAAACAAACTCCCTCAGAAGCTCCGCGCCCCACACATTGCAAAGCCTAGGGCACTGTTGTTGTGAGCGGTGTTCACCACTTTGTTTGTGCTCAGGGCTGTGTAGAAGTACTGGGGCTATTTTTGCAACATGCACAGAGAACATTAAACTAGGGAAGTTCGAGGAGATATGAATTTGACAAAAAGTGCATTAGCTTACAATTAGCTCATAATAGCTAAGTATACCTTTAAACATTATAGCTTATAATATAGCTACCATATTAGAATAAAAAAAAAACTTTTACAGATCAGAAAACAACACTTGGTTCGGACACTGTTTGGGATAAAAGGTACCAGCTACATTTAAATAGTGGCCTCAAAGAGGTGGAGACTGATGAATACAATCTCACCATCAGCGGATCATTATGTTGTACGGAACACATGTAATAACCATGAGGACAACTAGTGCCAACTGCTGCACACCTACCGGACATTTTTCAGCATGTAGAGCACCTCGGAGGGCAGGTGAGAGTTGGCCACGTCGAACTCTGTGAGGTCTGCCTCCAGCACAGATGGGGGAGGCTCCTTGGCCTGTAGGGTGGGAACCTCCTTCTTAAAGCGCAGGATCCTGTGACACAGATGGCAAGGGGGGAACAGTCAACAGCAGCCTAATGGCCTACCGTGGAGAGCAGCTGCACTGGAAATGCATGCGTGGGGCTAACAAACTTTTTGGCAATGTTGAGCATCTTCTGCTTCTTCTTCAGTCGCGGGCGAGAGGACGAGGATGTGCCCACCAGGGAGGAGGTAGACTGGGACACCTGCAGCGGGGAGGTGAAAGGTAGGACACATCTGTAAAACACTATTGTTTAAAACACTATTGTTTTACAGATGTGAAGATGCAGATTTAAACCAGTATGTGTATGCTAAATGTTTTCTATTGGTACAGTATGTGAAAATACATTTCCTACTACAAAGAAAATAAAGAATGAATATGATCCATATTATATATATATATATATATATATATATATATATATATAATACACAGTATAATGGCACAAGACATGTCCTGCTTTCCGTTTGTATGTTTGTAGTCCAAGTAGAATTGACCAATCACGTCCGTCTGGACAGCAAACTAGGTGGATGTAAATGCAATCTCAGGGAAAAACAGCTACAGTACGGTCCAACGACGATTTAGCTTTTAATCAGCATTTATATGTGAGTATCTGTTTATAAAGATCAGCCAAGCTCAACTCCATCTCCATTCTCACATGGAAACTCTGACTATAAACAATGAGCAGAGGATTGAGGAGGAAGTCTAGGCCTGGATATCCAGAACCATGGAAATATCCTGAAAATATTGGGCCCCAGAAGTTTTGCATGGGTGTAAGAAAATATCGACACACCCGAGTATCGCAATACGATACTGTATAGATTCTCTAAAACACTGTATAGATTGTTTAAACAAATAAACCTTGTTTTTACTCAGTGTTTTTGCAAAAATGGACCATGTACAAAATGCATTAACCTCAAAAAAAGGAAAGATGCTGGATACCAGATTTATAGTATCGCAATCACTTACAGTATCGCAACATATCGAATTGTGGCCCCTGTATCATGATATATCATACTGTATCGCCAGATTGTCAATACACAGCCAGTAGTCTGTGGGTTCTGAGATGTACAACGCCCAGCCTGCCAAGACACCAGTCTGAGCTGGACTGTCAGGGCACAACACTGAGACCTCTTCATGACCAGCTAGACGCTCACCTTGCGCATGATCTTTCTCCCGTAGAACAAGACTTTGTCCCTCTTACGAAAGCGATACTTGGGCACCTCCTGGGCTTCTAGGTCTGGAGGACACATGTCAAATAACATGTCAGAAGTAAAACACTACAATAACGATTCAGTTGAATTTTTATTAGATTCGGAGCTAGACAACATGTAGTGGAATTAAGTAAAGCTGTTCAATTGCAAAGAACTTTGAGCTGCAACTCCTGTGTGAAAAGTTCTATATAAATAAAGTTTATTTCGAAAGCGAACAAAAAAGGACGTCTAATTTTTAGTTCAGGACCAGATGAGAGAAGCCACTTAGCGGTTACTGACTTTGAAGCCTGATCCTCCGCAGGATGAAGAAGATGAGAATGGCAATGAGGATAATGGCGATGCCTGCGCCAATCACCATGCCAACCATCTGAGAGACAGAAGAGAACAGACAAGGCAAGAGAAGGGTCATTGTGTGTCAACTCACAAGGTTGGCAATAACCGCAACTCGTGAACAGTCATAAAGGTTATCTGCTGAGCTAAACCACAGCAGCAGTGAAGCAATGACAGAGTAAAATGTGTCAGGAAGTGTGTTGTGTAGCAATTTCTTACATAACTTGAAGATGATCGTGCCCAGTTCAGTTTCAACTGTCAAAAGCGCCAGACTGGCTACAAGTACGATACTGTTTAAATTAATATCCGCCGTGTTTATAATAGGTGCCAACATGAGTCTGACCATTAGCACGATTAGCTGAGCATATGCTGACTAGGGCTGCACGATATTGACAAAATGTGATATTGCGACACTGATGATGAAAACTGCATTATCGATATTAATTTTTATATTTAAAGAACATGCAAAAAAAAAAAATATATATATATATACACACACACAAGAAAACTTGTTTTAATGTTAGTAATTTGTTTTTGATGCATTTTCATATGAAGTCTTACAACATTTTATTACTACAACAGTAAGCTGTTCCAAGATAGAGGAGGCATTATTTATGGCCACTAGTGTTTCCTCTTTGATCTCCATTGAGTTGTTGTCTTCCTAAAGCACACATCGTACTTTTCTGTCTAAATCAAACAGATACACAGCCAACAGACGCATCGTTCCACAAAACCCCATTTTCGATATGATATTGCGCAATGTGATAACGATATTGAATCAATATATTGTGCATCCCCTAATACTGACAGTATGTCAGTATGTAGATTCCATGTGTGGTATTGTTACTGTGGTGCTCTGATCTACTGAATGAAAACGAATGTAAAGGTGGAGTGAGGGATTCTGGATAAAGACAAAAAAATACTCAAGTCATTCTTGCTAACTTCGAGCTCAAATCAAAATATTATCGCTCTGCGGTCCTCCGTGGCAGCGCCTCATACAATGAAATGCATTGCGAAGCAATGCGTAGCGCTATGGCTTTCTTAATGCGAGCGGTGATCGGCACTTTTATTATGTTCCTATTTACGGAGCCAGGGCTGTGTGGAAGTATAATGTAATGCAGAGAGAGCGGTAAGCTAACGAAATGCAAGGAGATATTTGGTGAATTTGAAGTGTATTAGCTAAGCTTACATTTAGCTTGCAATAGTTGACTTTACCTTTAGAGGACATGGGATGCTGCCTCAGAAGCTTTAAATTGCCCCACACATTGGACATGCACTGCCATGGCTAAGATAGTATTGTGTGGTGGTTTATGCACCACTTTATGTTCTCATTTACAGAGCCAAAGCTGTGTGGGAACACCAGATTTTGTTTTCAGCACAAACAGAACGTCGCCTCTGGTGAGGAGATATTTGCCGAATTTGCCAAAAAAAACAACAACAGTGTATTATCTTACAATGGCTGAAGACACCTTTAAATAAACAAACTCCTCACCATGCTTATCTGTAGCTCCTCCTCCACCAGTGTCTTGAGGTTGGTGAACCCTTCCTGGTGAAAACAAGAAGACACATTAAGGCTGCGTCCAGACGCAAGTTCTTTTTTTGATTAAATCCGCTGGCCTGGGCATTTTTCATGTAAATGGACTGCATTTATATAGTGCCTTTATCCAAAGCGCTTTACAGTATTTTGCCTCACATTCACCCATTCAAACACACATTTATACACCGTGAGTGCCTGATTCAAGGTTGTTAGAAGCCTGTTCATTTGAATCAGGTGTGTTGGAGCAGGGAGAGATCTAAAACATGCAGGGTGCGACCCTCCAGGACCGGAGTTGAATAGCCCTGAGCTAGCGTGTTGCTAACAGCATCGTACTGTTAGCTACGGCTGTGGTTTAGGTGTGACCAAGGCGACTTGAAAACAACTTGAGTCGAAAACGCCTAGGTGCAGCCTTTTGAATCAGTTTCACTGGATGGCTCCCCAGAGGGATGTGTGTAAACCGACACAGATATCCGATGTGTTGGGTTAAAAGCTTCCCAGCTGACCAAAAACATAATAGACAAAGTAATAAAAACGTGGACAGATAGCATCATGTAATACCTAAGATATTACTAAACGTACGCCTCTGTGCACAACTGACCACACAAGTGGGATGACATTTACATTTAAAACGACAGTTATGGGTTGACGGTTAAGGAAAATGACTCCGTCATCACGACTCTCCTGCCCAAGAAAACCGTTTATGTGCTGCAATAAAAGAGATGTGTGTTCATGCGTATCATTATGCCATACTTTTCCTTAGTGCAATGCCACTAAGCTTTCAGTACTCAGGCTATTGAGAGTGCAAGCACTGCTATCAGTAGATATTTGATAAGTAGAATTGGGGGTGTGGTGGAGGTGAGCAAGGGTCAGCTGGCAGTGAAAGACTGCTACTACTGCTAGAGTCTGGAGATTAACCTGACTCGACAAATGGATTGTTAGACGCAAGTCCATCTGGGGAGCTGTCCGTTGAAATGGTTTGAAAAAAAGAAAAAAAAAAAAAAAAAAAGAGCAGGCGCTTTTCAAAAACTACTTGGCAGCTGATTGGCTGAACCATCTGTCCCGTTGTGACACCTAAACAACGCCTGTAGCTATCAGTACGACTCTGATTGGTCAGTTCAGTTTTTACTCTGTCTCAGTCACAATGAAGTCAAACCAGAGTCAAGCCGAAGATGACGTAGTGAAGCAACTAACCTCGGAGATGACTCCTTGGACCTCGGGATCTGAGGTGCTCTGGCCCATTCTAACCACGCCTCTTCATGAAGATGGTCCATCAATGGCCACTGGAAGGAACACACACACACAAACACACAAGTTTTGAGTGAATGTCAAACCACAGAACTCTGAAATCCCTAGTACCTACATGGTAACCCGTTCCCATCTTTCCATTCTACCATCTCCATAGTGATCCTCTTACCCCAAACAAACACTCTGGGCTAGGCCTAGGGAATTTCTGAATGGCTGCACTATGCTGAGAGATTAATACAATGTACTTTTTTGTTCCCGCATTTTTTTCCCCCCGTGTTTTGCAGGTATTTTCACAAAAAGACAGATATAAATAAATGTTCCTTTGTTCAATACAGTGAGAGTTCTGCTATTCAAGTTCTGCTTTACATTCACATTCCAGATGATGTGAAGACAAGTGTGATGGGTGGTATGTGATGGAGGAGTTGCTCCATCACATACCACAAAGTCTGGACAACAGCCTCCATTCACTAACAAACAACAGCCAGACTATCTTCGCTCGCTGAACACCACCAGGTTTGCTACTCCTACTGGACAAAGGGCCAGAGCAGTGAACACAAACAGGCTCACACAGCAAAGGCCCTAGGCTGATGGCATGGCATGCAAAGCAGGGTTGCTTATCGAGCGGAGCAGTGGTGTAAGGTACATGAACAAGCATGAAACAAACGTTTGCCAATGCAGTGGAGGACTCAACCTAGCTTTGAGATAAGTGGCACAGTCTGTGCATGAAATCAATAATAGGCAGCAAGTCAAAGCAATGATAGGCAGCATTTTAAAAAACAGTCTCGTCTTTTAAACAAGAAATACTTCTTTAGAGTAAGGTCAGTCCAGCACTTTAAAAGTGCAAACAGGCCTAAAATGATGAAGCTTGAAGCTTCCTCTTTTTCAGACTTCACTCACTGGCTATTAAGATCACTTTATTATTCTTATAACCTTCTTCCATTAAGCCCAGCACAATCACTAAAACAGCAAGTCATGTGACCGTTACATCTTTAATGATTTGCTGTTATTTCAAGTTAATTTAACCCCCCCAGAAGTATACTCCTGCATGGTGTGCACACATGATAACAAATGCTATAGAGAGCATAGACCATCAATGAGTGGAGACAGATGTCCAGATTTTTCATCCACCCTCTGAGAAGTGCCCCTATAGAGCTAGAAGGAGTAAGCGTCTCCCCCCATAATGACCTATTGCTATTGTCCTCAATAAACAATAAAGCTAGTGTTGTTTACACTGTCTGGGTGTAGACCAAGGATGGGCAGTATTTATGTTACATGTATTTAAAATATGTATTTGAAATACAAATGGTATTTTGTCATTTGTATTTGATGCGGTTGTTGAAAATTGCTTTATATTTTGTATCAAAATACTTTAGTGTTTTGTATTTTGTAGTTTAAAAATACTTTCTGTGAGACGTGTTCTTGGTGCAGCCTCTGATTGGTAGCCTGGTGTGACCAGACTCAAAATTAACTTGAAGAATAGGGTCAAGTAACGGACTGTGAGGAGGTTATTCGCTGATTTTTCCCCCCACACAATGTAAATGCATTGCGAAGACTATTATACCATATTTATATGTGTTGTCTGCACCGCTTTGTTTTGTTACTATTTACAGAGGCTGTAGAAATGCTAGATTATTTTAACAGCATGCACATGGATTTAGCAGCTAGCAAACTATTAAAACTGTAAATATTTACTGAATATGACAAAAGTGTATTATCTTAATAAATCAACAAAGTAAGAGAGATCAGCCGTGCCAACAAAGAGGAAGTGGGGAGGGGCTTCCAAGCCAGAACCAGATTATCTTTTTGTTTTGTTGTCGTCCTGCTGACTTTACCTTTAGTGGACAATATTTGAAAGCACACAACACATTTTCTTTGCTTAACAAATTTGACATACAGTATGCAACCAGTCAAGGTGCAGACATTGCTTCTGAGGAAACAACCTCATCATGCAGAAGACTGACTACATGTAAATAACTGATTCAGTTTACAGGTGTAGGGCTAGGCTAGACCAAGGCTTATTGATAGGTTTGTGAAGTGCATGCTTTGTTGGAAACGTTTTTGTTGTTGTTGTATTTTTAAGATCCACAAATACATATGTATATTTTGATACATTGTGTGCATGGCTGCTGCATTGTGTAGTTTATTTTGATACACTTACAGCTGGGGTATTTGGTATTTTATTTTAAAATACATGTTGATGCATTTTTGCCCATCCCACTGTAGACCAATTTAATCCCCATACACATAACGATGCTTGTTTTTAGTCTCATCCACACACACACACGGTATTTTAAATAAACAAACATAACTAAACAAACAAGCCTATGAAACTGATTCACTTCAATCTGTCTAGAAAGTAATCTAAACATCATGTATAATATAATTTACATTGAGATGTTTTATGTTATATACATATCCGCACTGGATTATATTCATGCGGTTGCCAAGGTGAATCCAGAGGACATGTTCAGGTCACGTTTATTAAAGTAGCCTACTGCCAAAGAGTTTTGAATAATTTCCAACCCTTTGAAGTGTTACCTTACAGATTG
Organism: Amblyopsis rosae; assembly: GCA_025399935.1. Lineage (NCBI taxonomy): Eukaryota > Metazoa > Chordata > Actinopteri > Percopsiformes > Amblyopsidae > Amblyopsis > Amblyopsis rosae. Next base: position 19,883 of record JAODTR010011688.1, on the reverse strand, counting down.
ATCACACCACTTGGTAGGATCGTTTGGCCTTGTCGTAAACACAGCAAATTTACAGTAGGGAATTGAATAAATACAAGGACGGGATCTTTTTCTTTTTAAAACGTTCATGTCGACGCTGTCGCAGTGGGAATTAAAATAGCATAATCTTTACGATGCACATTTGTGGACAGCAAAAAGATACTGTCCTGCGCAAGTGGAATATCCCGCCATGAATGAAACCGCAAAAAACGATAAACATCCATTTTCAAAAGCATGCATTTGTCCTTTTTTAAATAAATTCCATCAAGGTTATAAACGCAAATGATGGATCACGGTTTAGTTTACCTCGTGGGCACCAGAATCGGTGACATCATCTGCCCATTACAGTTTTGATTATAACGCTGTTTTCAATCGTATATAGTTTGATTAGTATAATGTGGATTATTTTACAGATCTAATCTAATCGAAGAAGTGTCGTAGACAATGTACAAATTGGGTATGGGGGGTATTATTTCGGTACTACCGGCAGTATATTTGTCACCGATTCTATGATGCTACAGAATGACGGCTAACGCTACCGTACTGTACCGTACCGTAATAGCTACCGGGTTGGATGTTTACTATCTGTAGGGTGGTTGCGATTACCGACGACTAGAATATCAACATTGTGCATGGCGCTTTTTTCCTTTTGACCTCCACCAGGACAGTATCAGCTCTAGAAGGTTACCGTATATTGACTTACTTGAACTAATCTTTCAAAAACAACTGAAGCACTGAACAGGAAATATTGACAACCGCAAAACTATAATTGTCATCGTAATGTCAATCATAACGAGACAGACATTCAATAGATACGTGTTTAACTAAAACATACATACCTGATCTGGGTGATGTCCCGTTAATTTCGTTGACACTGTCAAAAACACATGCGGAAATGTTTGGCAAAACTCCGCCTGATTTTTAATGTCATTCATTTTGTCCAATAGAGAACTGCGAGCTGGAAGGCATCAACCAATCGAAATCCAAGGATGGAGCCGTAGCCATATCCCACCTACTTTAATGTAAAAATGTTGACGGGCAACCACAACAACCAATAGAAGATATTTGACCTGTCAAACCGTATTGCTGTCAAATACGGTTCTTTGTGTTTAAGTGTCAACACTTAATATACAATCTGCATTTGATAGAACGTAGAAATCTATCACATTTCTAATTACTTTACGAAGTCAATATGTATTATTCTGGCTTTACATAATTCAAATTGATTTTGAATAGCTGTCGAAGTTGCACTATGGATGTGTTATGCAACATGAATACTGGTATTGTAGTAATCAGAGAATACCATGTCTTTCACCATGTCACCTTCAGTGACCGACTACACTACTCTGCCCCCTCGTGGCAATGTGCTGGAGGTGCTGCTGCTGCTAGGGCTTAGCCATCTTCATCAATACAATGCTACCTCTCCATGTAAATGTTGATATTAACATTTACATGGAAGTGTCACATTTTATTAAACAAAAGACAAGTATCCAAATATTTATTTTAAATATCTTATCTTTATTTTGATCTGATTTATGACAACTACAGATCTGCAATAGGCTTGTGTGGCCAATATGGGTGTTTGACCTTATCCAGTTTAGTCTCTGGGAAGGTTTCATTGAGATCATCGATGGTCATCTGGTCGAACGGGATCATGTTCCTAAACTTATGCAGCTGTGGAAATAAAGATGTTAGCATCAGTCTAGGTCAAGCCTTATAATAAGAAAAACTTCAAAATTGGTTAAAGAGGAGTCCAGCATAGCATACATCTAACTCAGTTACCTGTTTGTCATACTGAGCCATGCGGTCCTTGGACCCTTCAATATAGGACAATGCACTTTTGTTCTGTTGTGAGAAAGTATTAACAATTAGTCATGTGTAACGGAATCAGCGTTTTCCTTAGAAAACCTTCAGCAGTTATTTATGCCTTGGTGTTGCTCATATTCTTCCAGTAATGTACATTGCAGTATGTAATGGGCTCATTCATAGTGGTTTAAAAACTAGATACGTAGGCATTCCATCCCAACCACCAACATTGAACAGCACATGAGATAGTAACATTACAACAGCAGTGATTACTGGTTCATTTCTTCCTAAGATATTGTGAAATATTCCAGCACCACTTACAGTCTCTGCCTCCTGGGCATTAATCACACTGGTCTGAGTGTCGACGGGCTCAGGGACACGCAGGGCCTTGAACTGTGTGTAGAGAGCAGAACATCTGTGACTTTAACAGACTTTAACAGAACTTTGTTATTATTCAGATATCTTCGTACGGCCATTACTACAGCGGTCCACCCATAGAGATATATAAATGGGGCCACCACCACACTGACAACATGTAGTCAAACCTACCTTTGCCTCAAAGTAATCCACCATTCCAGGTTTGGCTACTGCCGACCTGTAGTAACTCCAGTCAATAGCTGCAGGGGACTCTGGCAGGGAAGTTAGCCTTGTAATAGGAAAAACAGCAAGATGGCAAAGTAGCAATAATCATTAGTCAGTTGTACATGTGCACATAACATTGTGTTATGAATTAAGAGGGTCTTCTAACTCATGAATGCGTGTTTCGTTATTAATGAGTTAGAAGACCCTCTTAATTCATAACACAACGGCTGCAACTATTTGTAAAATGTGGAGAATGGGCAAAATATTGTTCCTTTTTCCAAGAGAAACACTAAAAGAGAATCGAGCCTGGTACGCTAGTAGTGGAACTTACCTGGCAGCAATGGCATCAGTGCGAGTCTTCAAGGCATTGAACATGCCACGCTGGTTGTGGGGTACACGCTCTGCAAATGCCACCCAGTCAACAGCCTTCAGGGCTGCACGACGGCTGGCCATTATGTCTGTATGTAAAACAGACACGGTACCCCAAAAAATAACAAGAAGAAATCACGATATGCTATGATGAGTGAGATGAGCAGGCTACTTACTGTATGGTAACTAAAACGCAATCTAAGAAGAGGCACACTTTTGTTTTCACATTTCATTGTTCAACACACAAAATACTGAATCGATAACTGTCCCATTGCTATTTCAAGATAAATGTAAAGTACAGAACAGCAACAAATCCTACAACAACAACTAAAGTATGCTTTACGGTATTTAAAGATGAAAAACTACTGTGTGGGAATTGATAACGGGCGACCTACAGTAAACGTATGAATCTAACTAAATGTAGACTACGGTAAATAAAAAAGTGATAACTACAATAGCAATTCTAGCTCACTACAGCTAGACAAGGTCAGAATGAGTTCTGGCGTAGCCTACATATATTTAAGAACTGGATACCGAACAAGTCGACGTTTATCTTTGTAGCTACTGCAACAGTAAACGTGACAGCTTCGCGTGTCATTACTTAGAACATGATTTTCATTCAATGGATTGCTGAATATTAAACATATTCCACATACACTCACCTGCCAGTCAGATATGCGGCTGTGGAGAGAATAGGCTGCTTCTTCACTTACAAATAGATAGCGGGTTTAGCGCACTACCGCCGTCTAACGTAGTGGTGTGCTCAATGTACAGCGCTCCAAATATAAAACCAGCGCTTGACCCGGCGCTTGAGCCGGTTGCAAGCATACTGTAGTGTATATATTTACATAGTAGATATAGAATAGCTTACAATCAACATTTACCAATGAGTTGATGTGAATGTACAGTAGGATATATATCGTATACGTTCTTTGGTTTTTACTTTAGCATTTTCAACTTATTTATTTCCACGTCAGAGGGTGTTTATTTGATATGTCCGTTAACTTTCTTTTTGAATAAACAGAATCAGAAATCCGACAATAAATCGATCAAATTAAGAATAAGCAAATTCCTACACTATTTTATCATGTATCATATGCCTAGCAGGCAATACCTGATATATTGTGTATCAGAAACATCCTTACACTCAGCTACCTGACATGGGTGTATGGGTAGGCTTACAATCAGTGGACTGCTGGTGCCATAGCCATATAGCAATATTGTTACATAATGATAAAATGAATAGTAAATGTAAAACTCATCATTAACAATAAAGGCAATGATAGAATATGCTATAGGCCTACAGTATAGAGGTTAAACTGCTTGCGTGCTGTAGGCTAAATCCATAAAATATTACGCTATATGTATGCAATTAGCCTATCTAATTACAAACAATTTTTAGTCTAGGTAATATCCATCCATTATAATTATGTTTTTAGATATTGACATTGACGCCATAAGACACACAATGCAATCTGCTAATTGTATAATTTATTTTGTATTTATTTTATTTATATTGTTTATTTGCTAAAATCAATTTTACAAGTTACAGGAAATTTAGATATGAAAAGCATGTACACAGTACAGATACAAATATATTTAATAAATACAATTTTCCTGGGTGTTCTGCAAGCAATGTTTAAGGGCTTATGAACACAAGCTGTAGCCTATATTTTACATCGTTAAATTTTCCAAAGAAAATAATACAAAGAAAGAACAAGTCTATTTGTATTACTTCCTCAAAGGCCAAGCTGTGATAGTAAAAATACACTAATCTAACACATATGTTCTAAAATATAATTTGAATCCATGTTTACAGAACATAAAAGTCAAAAAGGAAATTATGTGGACATACACATTCAGACAGCACCCTGCTGTTCCAAACTGCAATTGTATCCAAAGACTGATGGAATAAAAATACAAATGAATGAAGAGAAACTGTGATTAAAGAGCAGATTGGTTTGAAGGCACAAACGCCAATCTAAGTACTTTTTGTTTCGTTTTTAAACATACAGTAGGCTATACATTTTCCTGGAGGACTATTATAATATTGTAGCTTTAATGTTAACTTTGGCTATAAATCAATTAGAACAAATGTTTCTTACATGGTCAGATTTATTGTAAAAATAATTTTGGATGAATGATTTAGGGTTTGTTTGGGTTTGTTTGTTGTAAAACTACAATATGGTCAGATATTGACAAATTAATTTGTATGTTGCTTTAGAAGCCTCTGTTAAAATGTGAACATCTTGTAATTGCTTTATAGGCTATATGTTTTTTTTTCTGGGGTACAAGAAAAATCGGTTGACATCATACAACTTTGCATTTAAACACCCCATTTAGGACAAACATCATCCTTATTCATAAGTGTAGGCCTATTTGCAATCATGACCAGAGAGCAATTATCTTAACAATTTCTCCATAAGACATTCTATGACAAATAGTACATTCCATAAGTGACGGGCCCATTGAACAGTCCAGGAACGGGCAATGAGGGCCTTGGGAAGGCGTTTGAGTGTCCATACAAGGATGGGGACCCAATGTGCGCCCCGAGAGGGAATGGCAATGCGAATGCAGGCAGGACGGGCTTTGAGGCTAATTTAAACTTCTCCAACTCGGCCTCTTGTAGTCTCTTGGCTTTAGCTCTCCTGTTTTGGAACCATATTTTCACCTGTGTCTCCGTTAGGTTGAGTGAGTTGGAGAACTCGGCTCTTTCGGCGATGGAGAGGTACTGTTTCTGACGGAACTTGCGCTCCAGCGCCAGAAGTTGTGAGGTAGTAAAAGGTGTTCGAGGTTTTCTGTTGTTTTTGTGTTTTCGTAAAGTACATTGAGTTGGACTTGAGCTTCCTGTAAGGCAAAAAAAAAGAAAATTCTTCATTTACGTTATAGCCTATAAGATTCATTGTTAAATTCACATTCACATCCTATAGGCTATGATGACAAATATGCTATGTAACTATCTTTGAATTATATAACAGCAATAATAAACGTAAATATAAAGAAAAAAAAGTGTAATTACATTTATTTTTATTTTAACGAATTAGATTAAGTTAAACGATACATTAAATAATATATTTTATCCCCGGCCCAAATTGTTTACACATTAACCAACATTTTAAGTTTCATATGCAATCGATTTGTAGCAATAGAAAACACAAACACGGACCGAGAATAGAAAACACGAACACGGACAACAAGACAAACTTATGAGAGAGACGGACTTACGAGGAGGAGTAGAAAAGGAGGAAGTCTGGAACCAAGTGCTCTTATCTTTCTCACAAAATTGCGGGCTGTCTTCGCTTGGACAGCTGGATACACTCGGTGAGCTCTCCGCAGAAACGTTCCTTTCTGCGTAAAACGTCCTTGGCGAAAACTGGGCGCTCTGCGCTACCACAGGCTTCTGAAGGACCAAGCTCACATCCGTGGCTGGGTAGGAAGTCCGACAGGTGGTCTTGGAAATCAACGATTCAACACTAAACGGAAGACTGCTCCGTTGGGTTTTGTATCCTTTGTCGGTTGTCATATCTTTTGGTTGAATATCCTCACCGTCCGTATCAGATTCCTCTTTTTGGCTTGCTAGTTTAGTGTCTTGGGACGGCGACCCCTGTATAGGATTCATCATCATACAAGAGGACGGGGCCATGCACCTCCGTATGGCCAGTTTAGAGGAACCGAGTCGGTGAGTGTGTATATTGTCCAATGTGTCTACCCGCTGTCAGAAAGTTATACCCAGTAGCTTTACGCACTTAGATAGGGTCGTCTATAAGAGGGCAGTGACTGTTCCCCTCCTCAAGCCGTCCAATCAGCTCGTCAAGTTGGGCTCATGACGTCTCTAACTCCCGTTCTGATTGGCCTGTTGCCTTCCAAGGGACATCAATGGGCCTTTGAAAGGAACGGGAAGTTAATCATACAGACCCCATGCTGTGCATGGGTATTGATGGCTCACGGGGTTTTGTCTCCCCTCAACACTGTCGACCAATTTTACTGCAATTAACCAGCGGGGAGGACTCTTGGCCATTTGCATCCATTAGCTGTTCACTCTGGAACTTTATGTTGAGTTATTATCACTCTAAACAGGCCTATACATAATCAAAATATCAATATAGCTTGTATACCCTGCTCAGGACTGTTATCATTTATTTATAAAACATTTTCGGGAGGGGCCAATGTATATTCGATAGCGAGACAAAACCTATGTGTTGTATATTTTTATTACTTAAGTCTATCAAACGAAATAAATTATAGCCTAATGAGTTATAAACATTTGCGAAAACAAATAATTATGAAAACATGTAGGCCTAGATACAAATATTTCAACAATTTAAAACCTGATCGCAAGCGCCTCGCTCGCATCACAATAGCCTTGGTTGAAAAGCAACAGGCGTTTTCTTTTTTTTTCTTCTCTCTCCAGGTCAAACTATTTAATAAGCCAGACAAGTTGAATTTTGCAAGGCGCCAGGCTCGGCGGGATCAAAAACGAAGATACCTCGGGGAGAAAAGGCAACGGTTAAGTCCACTTAACCAATTGTCCTCGGAATATTTCATAGTCAACTGCGTATAGCTGGAAGGAAGCAAGTTCTGACAGTTAACTGTTTCATGTCTAGGCCTATATTTTATGATGGATGCATTGACATGGCTTTGACGGTTCTTGTTCAACTCTCACAGCTTGTACATAATAACGCCAATTTACACTAAGCATATAATGTACAGTAAGAGATGAAAGGTGTTAAATTAACGAAATAAAATCCACAATAAACTGGAAATATTGCTATAGGCCTATACATTCTATATGATTTAACATAGCCTTTAAGTCATATTTGATGGTAGGCCTATATTTACTCACCCCAAAAACCATTGATGCCCAATCATACACAAGTTATTGATTCAACCCACCTTGATTCAACCCACCATTCTAGAACCAAGGAGAATCACAATCTGCCTGGAAATACAGCTTCCCAGTTGTTGACTAACTGTAGAGGTGTTTGTTGTGTATGTAGATGGTTTGTTTTTTAATGACTTATGTTGATCCATCCCATTGAAACAATTGATACCATTGATCCATTAACCTTTCTGATAAATCAGATATAATGTTTTCGTTCTCCTTTTCTACAAATCAGTAAAAAAAATAAAATAAACCTGGTGCTATAATTCACCCCTCATCCATTTAAGAAGACAAACTTCGGTTTAACAACATGTTTAACTCAAGTTGCGCCTGATGTTTGACTCCGCCCCTTAATTTCCTGTATGATAAACATTTTCAAGCGTACACACCGTGACCTTTGTGACCCAGCTGGTTGAGTTTCAGATGTATACTCAACGTCTATCTGAGCTTCAGTGGCGTGCAAGACAGGGATTCATGCGTATACTCTGCAGAGGTTCATCCAGGTATACCCTGAGATACATGTATCTACACATGAAGCAGGCCAACAGTAACTCTTCCCCTGATGTTTTGTCCAGTGTATTTAGTTTACAGACCCCCTCTCCCTCAAACTAAAAGACATTTCTGTAACAACATGCAGGCGAGTGAACTGTGTCAGAAGTCGTTACCGAGTTTGAAAGCAGATCGGCCTTTCAAGGTCGGCACAATCTCAATAGGAAGCACTTTCCCTTCAGCCAGGACCTGAAATTAACTGTTTTTTTTTCACATGTATATATGGGTTCATTTCCAACTTCATGCTTCACTGAAACCACTTAGCCTGTTCATAAAATAAAAGTGCCAGTTTTAGGCACATTATGGCTACCAGAGAAGGTTATTTATACATTTTACTAATTTGATTTGTTTTCTTTAGATAGCACTTAACCCATCTTCAACCACTGTCCATATAATAATAACATTTCATTAGTTTGCCCTGTTGGAAATGTGTGCCAATGCAAAGATGAGGGTGATCACATCCATCTCATGGTGAACGAAGAGCATAGCTAGCTTTCAGGTGAGGCAGCATCCATAGAGTACCGCTCGGTGAGCGCCCGGCAGGTGAGCTGAACTGCCCACCTCCAGCGAGCGCTGCCCTCTGAACAAACCAACTGTGTGCCATCATTTAATTGAGTGGCACACAGAGTTGTATAGGTACCAGGGTCCACTTTGCTGACACGGCAGAGTCTTGCTGGGGCCAGGAGCCATCCCAGGCAACATGTCACTCTCCTGCTGTCAGTCTGCCATGGCATACAGACTGGTCTGGTTGATTTGATGTTAGCCATGTACTGTTACATAATGGATGTGCCTGTTATGCAAGTTACTCAAGAATTGTAATAAGTTACTTATTATTACTTCTTCCTTAATAATACTACTTTACTTATTACTGGGCATTAAAAGTAATGAGTTACATTACTAGTTACATTACAAAAATACTTTCACAATCACTACCCTGCCTCGCCCCTGTGTAGCCAGCTCATTTTAGAATTGAATCCTCTTTATTGGAACAATAATGAACCTTAGGAGTCAACAATCAGCCACAGTGAAAACATGGCAGCCTCTCAAACCAGATGATTGACAGGTCTGTTCAGTTATCTTACCCTAAATTTGCAAAGGCCAGAAATCTCGTTCTCACAACTATTATTTACTTGGATTACTAATTTGTAATATTATTACTGTTTTGGAAATAATATTTAGTTACAGTACTACTGAAAAAAGTAATAATATTACAGTAACTAGTTACTGCCCAACACTGCTGTCATGGCAGTCACCAGTAACAAACACCACACAAGCAGGGGACACTTACAACTCAACGTGTCCATGAAACCGAAAGGTAATCTCTGCTTCCTCTCCATGCGCCATGTGAGTCTTCCTTGATTTAAATGCACTGCCATGATCTGCATTTAGTAAGTATACCCAAACACGTTTACCACCATGGCAATGCCCGTTTAAAAGCAGTTTATATTGCATTGCTTCGGTTAGCTGTGGAAAATATCTTGACCTTTCATTTTACTTAACAAGTCGAGCCAATCCACATCAGGCCAGCTTCAAGCTGGCAGTTAAACGCTAGCTGAACAGTTTCTGCCAAAGCCACTTCCTCTTGTGAGTCTTGAGAGCGCTGTATTTAAGGAGTGATGAAAGCAATGTTCTGCAGGCTCATGGCAACCTATTTTTCAACCGCAGCAAATCAATATAACAGCACATTCTTTTGTCATAGCTGTCATTTTTATCACTGTGGCGAAATCACGATCGACTCAAGACAGCCATTTACTATTGAATTTAAACTGTTCAATGCACCATATTACAAATAAATACATTTTTAAAGCAACATTATCCTTTACACTTCAACGCGTTTGTTCCCTCTGGCATTTTAAGAACCAGATGCATTTCTTGTGATTTTGTGAGCGCGTCTATGCGCACCTTTGTTGCCGGCTGAGATTGTTATGGAGAAAAACCACAAGAGGTGACGATACAATTGGCAATTTAGTCTGGCCTGCCTTTGGCCATAGAACTCAGCATTCTTGAGGAAAGTCTAGAGACAATGTGAGTGGGCGAGTTAGGTTGTCGATTGGGGATGAGGAACCTTGTGTGGTTGCTCTGTGGTCTCACTCACAAACCAAAGAATGTCACCACCATCTCATATGCTCTCGGCTGCCGATGTGATGCAGTGGATTTGAGAAATACCTCGGCAGCAACATCATCATTACTTTTCTCTTTTACTGTTGGCCCAGAAACGATTGTATAAATCACAGCAAACAAGGTATACAGTATATACTATGGAACTGTCTGTGTTACAGTTTTACTGGGTCAACTATTTTTCCCAGTTAAAATATTCAAATGTCATTATGAATTTATTATTTTCTGTTGCATGTAAATGACTTGACAAATCAATAAATGTAATACCACAGATAGCTCTGATAAATATTTTACACATAAAATAAAACAAAATGCTTAGGCAATGTTTTTTATTTTTATTAATAATGACAGTATCCAGTAAAGTAATGTGTAAAATGAAATGCCCAGACCCATCTGACACAGGGTATTGTTATCATATCCATGTCTTTCCCAGGGCCGCATTACATATTATAGATACATTAAAATATATTATGTTAAAATCTGACATGTTTAAAGGAACATATTATCATTATTATGTTTTTTTATTTTTTTTATTATTATTATTATTAGTAGTAGTAGTATTATATTTATATTTATTATCAGGCCTTAATTATTATTTATTTACGCATTTAAAAAAAAATGTATGTGCATTATTAGAGCCCATTTCAGAAATAAAGTATACAATGATGAGTATATACATACAAAATTAAATCAATGATTGCCTAACATGTTGAATTATGTTTAACCTTTTAATTTGAAGTAAGTTTCCTTTATGAACATGGATTTATTTATGTTGCATTAGACTATGACATAATCTGCCAGCCTGTTTTATGTATATTATATGTCCCCCTTAATTGGAAAAAACTTGTTGTATAAAAGTTGAATAAATTAGCAAAACATTGCCTTATATGCCTTTTCTTGAAGTAGTATTTTCCTGTTCGGCCACAGTTGTCTGATAATAATAATAATAATAATGTTATTGCAGACACTAAAGATCAGAACTAATGTGTGTTTGAATGTCTCCAGATTACAATTTCAAAGTCCCCCCGTGAAACAGTCAAACAATGCAATGGGGGGTGGGAGGGTGGAAGCTAGGGGAGTTGTGCTTTCAGACAAATAAGCATGGGTTCTATTCTGAATAGGGGCTGTTAGGGAGCAGCCGGATTGGTTCTCAGTAGACTGAGAAAACACAGCGTATATCGGCTACGGGCTGTCCTCCTCCCCGACCCAAACACAAACAATCTGACACGGCCTGGCAACTTTAACTTTAGGACACCGCCCTGTATTCCTCCACCCCAAGGAGGTCATCCCTGCTCCCCGCGCCCTTACTAGCTGAGAGGCGAGGGTCTATATACGGGAAAGTGGACGAGGGGTGGTAAATACTCCCCCCCCCCCGGTATTTAGCTATTAGCTTAATGATCCTGAAAACACAATTGCACTTCTCTGACTGTGATGGTACAGGCTGTTGGCCTGAAGGCTAGTGTAAATTAGCAGCGCGAGGAAGCCCAGAGGGCTGATCCTTGCTGAGCGGACAGAATAGAACCAGTGGTGGAATCACGGTACGTTGAGATGGAGCGGAGCGGATCGGACCACTTGTTGTGTAGCCCAGAGGACTTCAACGTTTATCGGGGCAAGGACCCCTTGGCTCGTAGGAACACGGCACAGGGAATGCTATCCCATATACGGTATAAAACAGTGGTCCCCAACCCTGGTCCTAGAGGGTCGCTGCCCTGCATGTTGTAGATGTCTCCCTGCTCCAACACACCTGATTCTAATGAACAGCTCGTTATCAGGACCTAGTCATTTGAATCAGGTGTGTTGGAGCAAGGAGACCAGGATTGGAGAACCCTGGTATGAAATATACTGTATAGTTGCCGGGCCAACAATAATGTGTCGGGCGGCCTATAGTGCCATGTATAAAAGTAATGAACTAACTAAGCCATTCAAATAATTATTGACAGATTTATACTTAAGTTATAGCACAGGCTGTAGCCTATTTATATTTATGTTCTGCCATTTTATTTTTTGGACCAAAATCATTTCGAGGACCCCCCTGCAGTACCTCTGAGGACCACCTCTGGGTCAACCTGTTGAAGACCTCTGCTGTAGCCTATAGGGATGAGCCTTGTCGCCTTGAACCGCCGATGTGCGAGACCGCTCGAGAGCTTGGGCGTCCATTAGCCGTGCCGAGATGCCAGTTGTTTGTCACACATTAGAAACCCCATAAATCGAGTCCGACCCGCACAATGGCTCTTTTGTGTAGCTGCTATACAATCATAGTTCAATTTATTTTGCTTTACTTATTTCTGCAGAGGGGCGAGTATAGCCTAGTCTCCCACACTGCATATGTCGTCCAATGAGCTCCAAGTGCTCTTTTGACCACGCCGCTAGGCATCTGCTGCCCGTAGCCTGCTTATATCTGCATTCTAATGCGCATATCCTGCTGAGATGTTAACTTTAGGCCCTCAGTAATTGATGGCTTCCACACTTCCACACGAAACCCCCCTCTCTCTCACCCCCCTCCCGTCACACACACACACACACACACACACACACACACACACACACACAGAGACACCCTTCATCCTTCTCCCTGTCGATTGTTGGTATATCTCTGTGGTTTGGGGGTCTTTCAGTCAAGCATTGTTCTGTTATGGAGGAATAATAATAGAGAGAGAGAGAGAGAGAGAGAGAGAGAGAGAGAGAGAGAGAGAGAGAGAGAGAATGAGAATTAGACCAAGAATGGGAGGGAGGGGGGAATAAAAAATAAAAAGCGTTGCTGATTTTTAGTGAACCCCAAAGGGGGACTTCATTCTCATTCCGCAAGTTTGGCACATGCCTTCTGTTACTAAGTGGCAGAGCAATGAAAGAGGGCCATGCATTTCCCATTCTGCGTCTCCACTAGGCTCCTAGACTTACAACCATGGCAGCTGTTGGACCTTCTATGCGGCTATAGACTCCTCTCCACAGGTGAGATACCCGCCCCCTTCATCCCCTTCGTCAAACTCACAGTCTCCACTTCACTCAATAGGCCTTTATCTTTTTACACGTCTTTTATCAGAAAGGCTATATGCTCTGTTATAATAGAACCGACAGTTCGGCTCTCAGGACTCCACCCCATGTGTATTACACGTGCAGATTTACAGCTCCAGTTCAATGCGTGTGTTTTGGTTTACTTTCACGATCATATCTTCTGGGTATGCAGACCGCAGGCTTAGAGTAGACAACCTTAGCTGTCCATTGCATATATGTATGAAGTATGACATACGTATTTATGCATGAAATCTATTCAATGTAATTACGATGTAACAATACATCTACTAAACTTGGCAGCGCCCAATGTCAGAGGAATGTGAATTCCCTTATCTTTCATGTCTAAGGTAGATTTGCAATGATATCAGATTTATTCAGATGTGTTTATGATGTTCATTTTTTTAAACTCATGTTATAATTTTGGTATTTAATGAACATTATGGTCACGTGACATAATCCTTCTCCTGCGGGTTAATTATGTTAGCTAAAGCTGCCAGCGGTTGAGACATCGCAGGCACCCGGTTTGTGTTATAGCAGTATACTCTGCACGCCCTCTCTATGTGTCTGGACCACTCTGGACGTGTAAACCAATCGAACGTGTTGTTGTTTTGGTTTCGACAGGCGTCGGTGCCTGATGTCGTCTCCCTCTCTCCCTCCCTCTCTCCCTCTCTCTCATTCTCTACCACCCCCCCCCCCCCCCCTTCCAGACTTCAGTGGCATGGCATTCCTTTTTTCTTCCCCGGCCTCTGTTTTTGTCTCTGTGATGCGAGCTGTTACATATTACTCCTAAGGTGTGCTGCTCTTCCCTCAAAGAGCTCCACTGTTTTCTTCCCCCCAAACTACCGCCAAGCTGGGCTATCTATTCATTTGGTTACTTAAGTGTAATTGCCCCCCTTTGAAGCCTCAGAGAGGCAAATCATTTGCTTTGGCCCCGGGGGCAGTAATGGTCACTGAGCCGGCGACCCCCTCCCGGCGTGAGAGCGTCGGAGGACCTGCGAGAGGCCAGGTCCCATACGGAGAAGAAATAATACAGCCTGGGCCGCTCAATTTCAACTCCCTTTTCATCCCATTCTTTGAAAACTTTTTTTATTAACAACAGCTTTCTCTCTCTTACCGGGGCGCCAGAACACGGGTGAGGAGGATATCGGAGGAACGGGTGGGGGATGTCCCGGCCGTAGATGTCTGTTGGTTTACCATACACATCATAATACACACACACACACACACACACACACACACACACACACAAACACGTCCGCACCCACGCGCGCTATACACACACACACAATGAATAGAGACGGGTCAAGGAGGTATTGAGAGAACAACCCCCCCCCCTCCTCCCATGTCTCCCCCCATGGTTCACACTGCTAAACAGGGACTCATGTTTCATAAGCCACAGGCCTCGGTGCTCACACACACACACGCACGCGCGCACATAGGGATTTTCTGTGTTACTGCGACCGGAGTCTGTGTCTACAGTGTGCGTGTGCGCGCGTGCGTGTGTTTGCGTGTGTCCACCGGTGTGTGTGTGCTGTCCCGTGCCAATGTTGGCCTACTCTAACGCGTAAACACACTTGTGTTTTACGCGTGTACGTATTGCACTTATTGGACAACATTTCCCACATCTCACATGACTGACTTCACTCTGCGACAGTCTGGGGATATCCAACACAGCATAGGACACAGAGACCATTTAATGCAGAAAATTACAGAGCCACTTATCGTAATTGTCACGGTTCTAAGAGCATTGACGTTGTAATCTCATAATAAGGTAATGGGGGCTGAAACTGCGTACAGGAGTGCGATTAGGAGGGTGTAGTTCAGAGAGAGAGACGTTAAAATGACAGGGGTTACCATTGTCTTGTCCAGACTAAATGCTTTTAGAATGCTGTAGCTTTTCAGAGGGAGAAATTCTCTTCCACTGTGAAAATAGCACAGCTTCTTCTTTTTTAAGGCTGGAATCACCAGGATTCAAAATAGCACACTGCTAAAATATGCAATGTATTTGGAGGGCATTGATAGAACCCGCTGTTTTTAGAGAAAAAAAAAAAGAAGAATAAATCACTTCTAAATAACACAACTTGTCTTTAAGGCACCGTGGAGCCAAATCGAAGTGGACGTATTGCTATAAAAAGCCAACCTGGTTATGAATGCTGCGTTTTACTTGTATCATTTTGACTTTGAGGTTTTTAAGAGAGAAACCTTCCCCGCAGTCAAGCCAGATGGTAACAATTCTTCAACATATTACAAGCTGCTCTTTGCCAAATAGCATACCTTTGGGCTATGTTTTCAGTGGGCTATAAAAGCCAATAATGTAATTTTGATCTAGTTTATCAGATAGCACCCGGTCCGGCTCTGTTTATATAATGCACGGTTTAAAAGTGGACAGGAGTATTCTGTGGCTTTTCCCCCCGTTCGCTCCATGAGCTTACTATTTTTAATATCTCACCCGCTGTGTTACCTTTGCTGTTTGACATTTTGCTCGGGACTCAGAGCCAGGGAGCTTAACTTTCACATTGGGGAATGCAAACGTGAATACAAAACAGCACACTTTAGTAGGCCAACTGTAGGCTACTGCAAGTGTGTGGTTGCCAAGGCTTCACTTACAGACGATATGTGGAGACTCATGGCGGGTGGGGGGGGGGGGGGGGGGGGGGCTTGGGGGGG